>ML675615.1:15616711-15726676 GCA_007922155.1 Mesoclemmys tuberculata
TTTTTTTTCTGTCCCGCTGAGCAGCAATTTCCGCGGCCGCCTCCGCTTCTGAGCCCGGGGTAATGGCGCAAGTTTGCAGTAAGCCCGGCTGATGTCCCGCCTCCGAGAGCAATATACCCCACCGTGATTGGTAGGTTCATTCAGCTCCGCACACAACAATGAAAAGTGCCATTTGTATCAAACTCGGGCCGCACTAACATTAAACTTTGATATTGAGGTGGGGGCCGCAAACTATTGTCCCGAGGGCCGCAGTTGGCCCGCGGGCCGCAAGTTTGAGACCCCTGTTTTAAAGCCTATAGCATTTCAGTCACAAGGGCTCATTTTGGAGCATTTCACCTTTGTTACTTTGAAACATTGTTATTTAAACTTGTTTTCAGATCTTCCATCTCCTCCTTTTCTTTGGGCCATGTACAAGTTGAAAGAAGGCAGATATTTAATCTGGTACAGAACTGTTTTGAGGGAAGATGGCCTGGTGGCTCCTTATCCATTTAGTAGGATTCTTCTGCATATCATAATGGCAACATCCTGACTGTGCACTTTGAGTACATACTGAGTGGCAGGCAACTCGGGTAAAAAAAATAAAACCAGCAATCTGACAGGCTTGTCCAGACACATCTTTTCAGTTTCTGCTATATTAAATCTCTCTGCTGGATGATATGTCATGATGATGTCTGTCGCAAAGCCAGAGACCAGCTCAAATGGCTATGGTCTGGAAATGTAGTCATGGAGCAGGAGTGGGAGATGATGTTGGTCAAGATGATGTGAAGTTAGAGAAAGAAACAAGCCTTTACCCATATCTAGTGTTTATAGCCATTTAACCCATGACCCCAAGAAATTACAATTCATCAATATAATGAAGCATTGGACTTCGGAGATTTACATTATCGTGCATAAAAGGATCTGGCATCATTTTCTCTTAGTGAATGATGCTGCAAGTAGCAAAGTCGCTAGCACTGCACCTGGAAGTGTGTGGTGTCTCTGTTTGTGTGTGTCTTACTCTGTAGAAGCACCCATTCACTGGTAAAGAGACATTGTGCTCTCACTTGTGGAGCCTTCGCTTTCACTCTTTCGTATTTTGTTGTTTTCCTTAATCTAAACTAAAAGTAATTTAGAGCAAAAGTATACGCTATTCTTTGTACATGAGCAACATAATACATCTGAACTTCCTGAGGCTGAGAAATTTGGCTAGGAATATCACGACACCAGGCTTTCTTCTGAAATCTTTGGTAATTACTATTTCTGGTCATGCTGGAAACAGAAAAGAGCAAAGGGCCAGGATGGGATCTTCTTATCTTCAGATCAGTTTGACCACATGGCAGGCAACGCAATGTGTTCTGAACTAACCAGCTGAAAAGGAATACATCTGTTGTGGTCTGCTATTGCTTAATGCAACACTCATTCTTGGCAGTGTGACTCAGAGGGTGAGTTACGCATGGTGTGAGATATTCACCGTGGTACAGAAGGCTAACATGAGGCTTATGTACCACTTAAAGTCCTACTTAGGCTCAGTGGTAAATTTTACCTGCTGGGTCAAACACTAGACTTCTCAATAAGATTTTATTAATTTCTTACTCTAGCAAAACTCCTGTTGAAATCAGCAGGAATTTTCCTGAGTAAGGGTTTGACCCAGAATAACGTCTTCTCTTTCTGATCACCTTATGAGGCTAATTTCAACAGCTCCTGAACCTAGCTGCATTCATAGTTATGCAACATTTTCTTCTAGCAGTAGCATCATCTGGATCTATGGCTGGATCGCTTGGTGGCTTTGCTGGCAGCTGCACCAGCAACTGTATTGCTGCTCAAATTACCTCTAAGTCATGATGACGTAATTGGCTGGGCATGGTTTAGATGAGATTGCACGTTAATAACTTTTCAAAAAAAGTCTTTCCTAGCTCTAGACCCATAAGGAAAATGTTAGAAAACCTGCAGAGTTGAAGGAGGAAGGGAAACTATCATTGCCTTTTTTAATGCCTTTTCTCATAATACAGGATTCAGCCCCTGAAGCGAGGGGGATTCCTCTTTGAAGATGATGCTGAATATCTGTGAAAGAGAGGAATCTTTGAAGTACACTTGGTTCTGGAAGCTATTCTTCCGTATGCACACCCTGCAGCTTTCTGTGAAACTCAGTAGTGGATTCGTATAGGGTTCATCTTCTGAATAACCTGGGTATCTAACCTTGCACTTTGGATTTGGATATTTGGTAAGAATCAGAACAGTGTGGTCTGCATAGTTCCTCTAATGTACACTTTTTTTTTGAACTTCCTCCATCTCAACATTTGTGTCTCTCTGACTCACAAAAGGCTGCTCAGACTTCCTAATGTGTTGTGTGTTTCGGTCTCCAGTTGGGTATCTACCCTTTCTTTGCTTCTTTTCCCAAACTTCTTTATAAAGGGAATTCTGCTTTTCCCAGATTCTCACAACAGAAAGAGAAATACTTTTTCTGTGATTGAAAATTTCTGCCAATTTTATCTTATAACCAATTCAGTGAAGTCTAATAACTGTGTTCCTTGCAGATAAACTATATGAGCTAGATCCTTATTATCAGTTAAATTAAGACGATTAAATCCAGAATAACTCCTAATAACTCCATTCATTTCAGAGGCGTTATTCTGGATTTATGCTGGTGTAATTGAGAGCTGATCCAGCCATATATTGAGAAGAATGGGCCCTAACCTGGGATTTGAGAAACTAAGATCCAATTCTGGTTAAGTCACTTACGGCCAGATTTCTAAATGTATTTAGGTGCCTAAAAGATGCAAATAGCTGCCTACTGAGATTTTCAAAAGCACTGAACTCCCATTGACATCAACGTGCTTATACCACTATTTACAGTACATCTACTGTGAATTTGAAAGTTGTGTTTTTTGTCTTGTCATATTTACTCCCTTCTGATGTGTCTCTGGGCCAAATCCTGAGATCCTCGCTCACCTGTAACTCAGACATAACTCCTGTTGACATCTCAGAAGTCAAGACAGTACAAATTAAGTAAATATTTCAGGATTTGGACCAGGGAAAATAGATTATATGAGAGTGGAACTGTTTTGGTTATACATCAGCTACTCTTTAAGGAAGTCAAAGAACAAAACGTATGTATAGGATTAAAAAGAAGAGTGCTTTGTAGTGCAGATGGTTATTTTAGAGCAAGTACTGCAAAGTCAGAAGTTGCTGCAGCCCAGTTCTCTTAGTTGGCACAGCCCCGTGGGATGAGACATGCTAATTCAGTGAGACTCCCTGTCAGAGTCCCATAAATACACGTTGTGCAGGGAGGTCACTATAGTTCTTGCATGACTTGCTTTTATAAATCAGCATCGTGCAAAATGATCAACAAAACAGAAAACCCACCACTGGTTAGGTTCCAGCCAAAACCAAGGGTAGGAAATATGATGTACAGAAAGGGCTGCACAGAGGGAAGTTAATGCTAGAGAACATCGATTTACTTCTGCTAGCTGAGACTAGGCTGCATGAGGCAAGGCTGTTTTCTTTCACAACCAAGCAAGTCATTAATGTGTAGACCACGTGTACCTTTTAGCCCTCATTTGGATTCACTGAAATGTGCTGGCCTAGATCAGTGCTCTCAATGAAGCAAGTGCGTCATGCTTCTGTGTGCCTTTTGGTGGCTTACGTCGTATCCCTAGTGAGCATAAGAGACAACAGTTAAAGCCACAGGAAATTTGGACTTTCTTCCTCTTCCAACTAGTTCACTGCTAAACTCTTCAGAAGGAGAGAGTGACAGCAACTGCCCTCCCAAGGCTGAAGAAAAGTGAACTCTTTAAAGAATCCCCAAGAACCTGAAAAGTTACTTTTCTCTGTTGTCCGGATATTGATTTTTCTGGGTGCAGAGAACATTCATTACTAGCCTGCTCTGTATTTTGTTGCTCAATAAAGAAGGTTTTAGTTGTGATGAAGCCAGACAGGAAATGGCTTTGTGGAGACTAGAACAAACAAAGGTAAGGCCCGGTCTACACTTACCTTCTGGATTCGGCAGCAGTCAACAGGAGATACGCAAGTGACGTAAATCACTTGCATATCTCCCATTGATTTCGCTGCATCTGCTCCGCGAGCTGTCCACACTGCACTGGGCCACTTACTGGAGTGGTTTTCCTACGTCAATTGCTGGATCGACTGAGTGGGTCTACATAGACTGCTCAGTTGATCCAGAGCAATTGATCTGACGGCAGAGAATTTGCTGAGTCAGTGTAGACCCAGCCTCAGTGCTTCTCTCCTTCCATTTCTTGTACTGAAGATCAAGCTTCATTTTGGAGGGCCAGTGCAATTTGAGTTGCCTGACCACTGTCAGACAGGCCTAACATAGTTTTAGTTGCTTGGCTGGCTATTCTGACTGTAGCATGACCCTGTAACATGACATCTTCCAGTTGGCAGAGATGAACAGGACTACTGAGTAACATTGCAGATGTCTCAGTTTCTGCATACACAACAAAACAAAATACACAACACGTATGCTTGCAGCTGCACATAGATAATGGTGATGGGAACAAGTTATCCTTGAACGTCTGGAGGCACACTTTTCATTGCCCAGGGACATATTTTTACACCGTCCCTTCTATCATCAGATGTTGTTTTGATGGCCCCCAATTATCATGGTGAGAATGGAATGAAGTCAGGGGTGAAAACCCAATGTAGGTAATTAGCATATAAGATAATGAGTAGAGAGGTAATTAGGTGAAAGCAGTTTATGGAAGGGTATAAGAAGTCGCTACTTAGACAAAGGGGGCACTCCATCAACTCCTGACTCTGCGGGAGGTGCTGCCGGTCAGACCAGAGGATCCACTGACTCCCTGGTGGGGCCGCTGAAGAAAGCCTTTCCTGTACGCAGCCTTCTGAGTAACTGCTTAGCTCTCCAGGCTCAGTGAGTATGATATATTGTAGTTAATTTTAGTCTTCATACTCAACTAGTATATCTATAGAAAACCTTGCACATTAAGCCTTATTGATCTGCTAATTGGGTGTACCGTGTCCCACTGGTATTCACAGTGATCGTAAGCATCCAGAATCAACACTTCGTACATGTGACAGGGAATCTGACACTTGATTTCGGACCTGGGTCTCCCCTCACTTATTTGTACCAGCAAGATTCCATTGAATTCAGTGGAGTGGAGTCATTTATACTCATTTATACTCGGGTGAGGAAAAACAGAATCAGGCCAATCATTTTCTGTGTATGCCTATGACGAATCAGGTACTAACTACAAATACAGGGGAGAAATGGGTGATCCATTAATGCAGTGTGGGATATTTACAATTATAGACTTCCTCTCCAGAGCTAGAAGAGGCTTGAGAGAAGTCCCTGCTCTCTCAGTGTTAGATCATGGCTTTTCATTCATCTGTAACCAGTTGTTAGAGCTCACACAAGTTATCTAATTACATTTCTAATGCTGTGTTTCCTTTGTGCGGAGCAAGGAACTATTTTAATTTTAAACGAAATTCCGTGAGCAGTGTGGATACTGAGATAAAATGGTCTAAAGTTGCCATTCTAGGTTCAGGAAGTGTTGTGGTTGTGTTGATGCTAAGAGCCAGGTATGGATGGCTCTGGCCTGACAATGCAACAGAGACTATGAGGCTTCCTGAATGGAATGAGGCACCATTGCCAACCAAAGAGATCAAACCCCAAAGTTACCCACAAAGCAGCCCGTCTCAGGGACGGAATCAGCCCGTCTCAGGAGTGGAATCATCATGTGTTTGTACAGCACAAAGGGACCCTGGTTCATGCCTGGGGCTCCTACTCACTAATAATAATCATAATCAATAATACATGTTGGAATTGTTGACATGATGACATCATTCCCATAAGCAGCACCTTGCCTTGGTGCTTCTAGAGGGTGGCAGTGGAAGTGGGCAATGAATCTGGTTGGTTCTTCTACATGGAATGTATTATGAGGCACCCTTTTAAAAACAGCTTCTAATTTTATCTCCACAATTTGGTTACTATAATCAACTGCAGGTGCAATTACTGCAGGTGGAAAAATCCCTGTGTGATCCTGGGTCCACTGAATTCTATGTTAAAATTTCTAATGACTGGAGCACAGCCAGTATTCCAGGATTTCATCCCACATTCATGGCATGTGTCTAACTACCTCATTCAGCCCTAAAATGAGGTAGTTAGGTATCAAAGTGCTGTCATTTCCACCTTCATTTAATAACATTTTACTGATTAAAGGAGCAATATTCTGGTTACAAATTTAGAAGCTGGGTTAAGCTTTCTTTAAAAAATTGGCCCTAAATTTTGTCTAGCCCTAATGATGAGCCAGCATGTGTTTTAACACTCCTTTCAAAATTCTTATTAGCATCTGCAATCTAATTTGATGCAGCATAATTAATGAGCCAGTTTGAGTTTTAACAGAGCCTCAATGTGGATTTTGTCCAGCAATGTAGATGAGTTTAGTTGAATCATGAGGAAAGCAGGTACTTTTCCTTGATGACTGGTATGGATGGTGCTTCTCACTGATGCAAAATGAAATCAAAGCAACCTGAGTGGGCTAAATGAAAAGCAATTGGCAAAGCCTGGAATATAAGATTGGCAGAAGCCACTGTGGTCCTGGGAGTTACCACACTGCAGAATCAGTTCTTTTTAATTACTAATGTGAGTTCCTTTTGCCTTTTCAGAAGATGTTTTGAGTAAGCTTAGTTTTGGTGAAAGGTACTAGGTTGAGAAACTTTACATCTGCTGTTTATGTACAGAACAGGTACAACACAGGTGAGCCAAAAGGTGACTTAACCTTAACTTGGAGGCACTACCTCTAGCTGAAAGAGGTTCTGTCTGTATGGCCTATTCATTCATTGGCCTCTTTGCTGATGCAGTCAACAAGGGTTCCAAGCACTGCCATTTGGGATAAAGCCACCTGTCCACTAGGAAGTGATCAGATTCTACCAGCTCACTCATTATGCATGGTAGCCATCAAACAATCAACAGATGCTAATGAGTTTGATCCATTTCTGACCTAGACTGGTGATCTAGATGTGAAAGGATAAATATCCTTTTACCAGTTCCTTGAACCATTCAGCCTTTTGGCTCTATTACCATTTTACCAAATATTTCCTTTTTCATATCCAAGTATTTTCTAACTCCATATTAAAGAGGAAGAAAGAGAATGTGTAAAGGAAAATGCATGCAGGCTAAATTTAAAAAAAACTATTGTACTATAGTTTATTCCTTAATTTCATCTCAAATTTTCCTCACTTTTAATGTGTGACTTCTGTTAGAGCCCTTTCATACATAAAAAAGTGAGACAAACCATTGTCAATTAAAGAAACTTTAGCATTTTTGATGTCTGAGTTTTTCCCCTTCACAGATTTGTTAGTATCTTTTGCCTGGTGTCTGGGGAATTGTGGCAGCTTTGCACGATGGACTGGATATTGTGCATTTTAATTAGAAGAAAGCAAAATCATGCTTGTTTGATCCTAAAAAGCAATGGTAACTTCAGAGATATTGGAAGAAAAGTAAAAAATATTACAGTTATTAATATACCAGTTCTTCTCTGGTTAATATATCAGTAACACATGCTAGAAATGCCATTACCTGCCTTTAATAAATGCAACATAATTGGAATTATGCAATATAATGTGCCCCAACATACGTCAGGTGGGAAAGGTGTGAAAAAAGAGAGGATTTTTTAATTTCAGAGTTAACAATTTATTTAAGGGTTAGCAGAGACTTTTATTTAATTCTTCAGCAGATCCCATTAAAGTGAGAAAGTTGCAGTCAGACACCACAGGGAAAGAGCATTCTGTACAAATCTACAAACTGGGGTTTCTTAGGTAATAATATTTGAAAGACCACTTGAAAAATTCTCAAGACAGTGAGTCTATAACTAACACTAAGTATTGCAGATGTTTTCTATGAAGCAACAGTAGCCATATAACAATTGAGAAGTTGCCCATATGAAGTATCAAAGAGCTCTGAACTCTTTTGTGAGGTGCTAGAATAGGTCTTTGTTATTAACTGTTTTCACTGGTGTCTTGTTTCCCGGCATTGGATTGTTAAATGTATCAACCATAGAGATTAATATTTAAACTGGCAGTGAGGTCCATAGAAAACACTGGCACCGTTTTTCCAAGACCTTCAATTTTGGTGTAATGTAACCAGTTTTACTGAGCTCAGGAGCTATAATTTCAAATACGACTATTAATTATGGGGCAGCCTCCATAGTGAGGTCTTGTGATAGTTTCCTTTGCCTCCTCGCTGGCTCTGGGAGGTCCCCAACATAGCTGAAAAAATACACGTTGATAAAACGGAGGCCATAAGGAAAAAGAAACAAATAGCTTAATTGCTTCATTGTCCCCACACAACCTTACACAGAGCATGAGAAAACCCCCTACCAACGATTTTTCAAGTGGCTATCCTTTATTCAACTGCGTCGTCCTAAATAAACTCAGTTACAGCTGCTAACTAGGCTTGAAAGCCTGAGCACAGCTTCCACATAGCTATTCTTAGCACACTATCTCGAGCCCCTCTAGTGTGAGTCTGTCTACCCAGGCTGGGAGGCTCACTCCCAATTGCAGTGTAGACAGACCCCTGGGGTATGTCTTCTCTGCAGAGTGAAGGTGCGTTTGTAGCATGGGTGGGTACGTACATAGGCGGCTAGCCCAGACCAAAGCCTGTGCTGCCACATCTTCACTGCTGTTGTTACCTGTGCTAGCTGGACTAAAACTAGTATGGCAAGCTAAAATCACACATTCACTTGTAGTGTAACCGTATCCTAAGGACTTGTCTTCGTTGTAGTGCTAGCTTGAGGTATAACCTGAGTTAAGTGGTACTTGAATCAAGATAGCTGGCCCCTTGGGCTAGAGGTTGAAGCTCAAGTGCGACTGGCAGGTGAGCTAGTAATGTAGTTGGGATACTTCTGTGAATTATAGCTCAAATTAGATGCTAATCCAGCCATGCTGTGTAGTTCAAGCATTGTTTTGCCATGTGTCAGTTCTCATTCAGACTTGGCTAGCTCAAGTGAAGTTCAGAAATATGAGTAAGTACAGATTTATTCATCACTTGGTATCAAAGTGAGACTAGGACTCTTCTTATCCAGAATAGTATTATGGCCATCAATAGAACAGTATGATATAGTCACTAGGACTGGGATTATAGGAAGTAATGCATCCAACTCAAGTCGAAAGTCAATACATTTGGGCAACTAACTCCCTTCATCCCCTCTGAAAATCTCAGCCTACATTATACTTACCGATGATACCAGTTATTGCTGCCCCAAATTCTTCTACTTCTGCATGTATTGCAAAATATGGTTAATTAGCTTTAAAACACTTTTTCTTTTGAATGGAAGGAAAGGTGGATGGTGACTGTAGGAAGGGAAAGGTTCAGAGAGGAGGAACAAATCTTAGAAACAGAGGAAAGGAAATGCAGAAGCAAAAAAAAAAAAAAAAAGAAACAACGTACTAGTTAAAAGGAGAGAAAATAAAAGGTATCCAAGCCCCCAAAGTTATTGCTCTTTCCCTTTTATGAATTCAATATTGCAAAGGCATTTCCTAATTTTACATATAGCCATCTCTTTCTTTTGGGATCTATGCCCTCTTTCCTTCCCTTTGAGCTAGAAGCAACTCCTGCTCTGAGTAATTACATAGAAGCATACAAAGAGCTGCCACTGATTCCCTGCTTGATCTTGGACAAATCAATTAATCCGTTTTATCCTTCAGGGCAAAAACTAACCATCATCTCAAACAGGGGCAGGATGGAGGTAACACACCTTCTTACAAAGTGTCCAACGCTGGTCTCTATTGGAAATAGTCTTCTTGACCACAGTGGTCTATTCCTGTATGACAGCTTACCTCCTTTATGTTTATGTGAAGGCCACCATCTTGTCTGACATCAGGGACTGAACTAGAGAAATCCACAATCAGAAGCATAAGTCTCTACAGCTGGAGCTGAAGAGCCAGACACTCAAGCTGACACCAATAAAAGACTCCCATCCTCCATGGATCAGGTGCCAAGGGGGGCCGTGTAAAACACACCAACCAGCAAGTTCCTTACATTTATTCTACACTTTTAGTTACTGGGTCTCACCCGGAACCATTTTGATTTAAGGCCAGATTCTGCTACCCTTATTCATGTTCAGTAGTACCTCACTCATTGCATATGCCCACTGACATCAATTACTACTCACTGAATAAAGTACTGTTCAGTGTGAGTAAGAGTGGCAGAATTTGTCCCTGATTGAGTTATTTCTTTTAGTTAGTGGAGGGTTATTTTGTTTCTGAGTAATTGAGATACTTGGTCATATAACTGCACTTGCAAAATTATGAATTATGGACATTTTCTCCTCCAAAGCTTGTAGGAGAGTTTTCTACTTCCTTTTCTTTATGAGAAACATCTGTACAAATGGAGTGCAGGGAGGGAAACAGTTTTAATACCAATATGACTAAAAGGCATGTGGTCTTTAATTTGGTTTTCATTGAGGTGCATCAGGGTTTTATGCACAAGCACTTCATGTAACAAGATGATGTGTGGCTAAGTGAAAGCAAACGCCATGGCAGCTCCTTGCCACAAAGTGTAAAGTAAGACACCCTTCCAATATCAATCCATTAAATGGCCCTTCCAACAGAAATGAGTGGCAGACAACTGAATGACCATCGCAGGCAGCAAGAACCATCCTAAGTGCAACCCGGCTTGGCATATTATCCTAGTAGCACAAAACCCTGAACCAAGTTCAGGAAAATCAAGTAGGGGTGTTATTCTTTATATAATTTTGAAAACATTGCTCTTTAGTGGTACATTTTATTACTATAAAAGTGAACAATATGGAGGGTAGGAGCTGACTTGACAGTGCTAGAGACAAGCCCTCTCTTTGGGTGCAATCCTAACAAGTGGTAAGTATCTTCTGCAAGGAGGCTGGAGCTGAGCACCTCCTGAGAGATAATATTGAAATCAATAGACATTGAGCGTGCTAACCACCTTGCCAGAGGTACTCAGCATCCCTCAGTAGTGGGCCTTTTATCAACAATGGAAGTAAAGTATGAGCAGAAGTGATGCAAACTTCTCCATACCATTCTGTCATTGTGCAACTGCTACCCACACCTAGAAGAACCATCTCTAGAGGTGAGTGTGGTCTCCATGGTCATTTAGTCCTTTGGCCTCTCAGATCAAGTAGCAATATAGACAAATGGGATCTATAGTCTCCACAAGATGAGAATTAAAGATGAGGGCAGCAGTAAACAGTGCTGTAAAGCTCCATAGTGTGTGTGTGTGTATATATATATATACACACAGGCACATAACAACCTTAATAAATGTGGCATAAGTAACTGTGCAAATATGCCATAGGGGAGAAATTCTCATTCTATTTCCATCCATTCATCTGTCTTTCTGTGGCACCCATCACTGTAGTGTAAAAGGCTCTGACCAAAAGCTTCCTGAAGTCAACTGAAATGTTTCCATTTCAGTTCCACTGGGCTACATCGTTAGCTGGAGTAAACTGGCATCGTTCCAGTGATTTTTAAGAAGCTTTACTAATGTATACAGCTGAAGATCTGGCCCTTTACAAATGAACTGGCAAGGTCCATAGGTGGTGTAAATCAAGTGCTGATGTAAGGAAAGAATCTGGCCCTCAAAGCAGTTGTCCTGCTTAGCTTGGAAGAGCAGTGCTGGGAGGCAATTTTGAGATAGAAGGATCATAGAGTGAGAGACCTAATTTAAGATAAAAGTCATCTAGACTGAAAATACATAACAATAATGTCCTCTTAATCAAGGTATCTTTAATAATTAAAGATATAGCACCTTAATACATTGGCCACTAAAGTCATATTTGTCAGTTTTTAATTGGCTGTTTACTCAGAATAACTTTGCATGCGTAAACTTAAAAGCATATTTATTAATCAGAATACCTCACACTGATTCTATATTGTTATTCCCATTTTTGCACATGAGTAAACTGAAGCAAGAAATGGTTACTCGGCTGTCTCAAGGTCAGCAAGTCAAGGGCTGCCTCAGGAAAAACACCCAAGTGTTGCCTCTCAGTTCATTTCATTAACAAGTAGAAAACAGTGCCACATTTTGATTGCATCATACTTAATCATTAGTACATGCCAAATTGAGAGAGTTAGCAAAATCAATTCTGTTGAGTATATAATAAGTAAGAGCAAAAATAACTTGAACAAAAATGGAGGAAATAGGGTGTTTTTTTGTTTTTTTCCAAATGGCTGAAATTTCTAATACAGTGAACTGCTTAATGATTCACTGAACTCTGTTTGATTTGAAAGACAGAAAGTCTAAGAGATTTAAAGTACTGTTCTTTTTGAGCAGCAATTACTTGTGATTTAATCAGCTATGCATTTACAAAAAAAAAAAAAAAGTATAAGCTATTTTACGTAGGAGAACAAAATGACTCACTAAATGAACCTTCACCACAGGGAAAAAATCCATATTACCATGAAAGTAGTGAACGTGATTCAAAGAAATAAGCAATGAGACTTGACAGTGAAGATTTGTGGGCTGGAAAGTCACCTAAGTTCATTCTGCAGCCTTCAGCCAAAGAAGATCTAATGCTTGACTGTGCTGTCAGATATGAAGGGTGTATTGCAGTTGCTGGAAATATGGAGCTGTGTGGTGCATGAGGATGCAGCTCTTTATATTAACCTATTTATGTCTTGTCCATTTGTAATTCTAGTACCAGCTATTAACTAAGAGTGTTGGAATTTACCAAGAACAATAACTTCTGCTTTAGTTGCTAGTTGGGATAAAATTATATTGGCTACTCAGTCTCATGGTTGGGGAAGAAATCTGACTCACAGTAAAGCTGGGTAAATAATGAAAAAATACATCAACTACCTGCAGATATTATGTTGTAAATCTTTTTATGGGCACATCTGTATGTCACACATTAGGGCACAGGCCACTGTTGCAGTTTCACACTAAAGTGCATACAACCATAACATCACCTCACAGGAGTCAACAGAAGAATTTGAACTCTGGGCCATTAGCCCCCAGCTCAGATCTGTGTCACTTGAGCTACAGAAGTAAGTGCCAGCAGTTACTCAGTTCAGCCACTAAAGAACAACTTGACACACAATTTCCCAGCAAGTGATACAACTGTTTGCTGGACAGCAAAGGTATACTAGAGATCAAGAATCCTGGATTCCATCCAGGAGAAGAGTGTGGTTTAGTGGTTAGGGTTGGGATAATGAAAGTACGTTCTTTGTGGAAGGTGGTGTGATGGAAGGTGCTGTGGCTGGATAGGTAAGATTTGGATCTACCATATTAGAGTCCAAGATTCTATTCCTGTTTCCGCTTGCAGTGACTATTCTACCACCACCTCTTCTACCCCAAATGCCTTAAGGAAGTGTTTTCTATCATGTATAAAGCACTATACGCGGCATCACACTAAAGAGATGGAAGACGTGTTCTTTGGCACGCCCTCCATTTTGTTACTCGGTGTTCATACAGCCTAAAGTAATCCCATTTGGGGAAAAGGTATGAATGGCCATATACACAATATAGACATCGTGACCAGTTCTGGGTGCCACATTTCAGAAAAGATGTGGACAAACTGGAGAAAGTCCAGGGAAGAGCAACAAAAATGATTAAAGATCTAGTAAACATGACCTATGAGGGAAGATTGAGAAAACTGAGTTTGTTTAATCTGGAGAAGAGAAGACTTATAGGGGACATGATAACAGTTTTCAAGTACATGTTACAAGAAGGAGGGGGAAAACTGTTATCTTTAAGAAGAGAAGCAAAAGAGTTAAATTGCAGCCAGGGCGGTTTAGATTGGACACGAGGAAAAACTTCCTATCAGTATAGTTAACTACTGGAATAAATTGCCTAGGGAGGTTGTGGTATCTCCCCCATTGGAGATTTTTAAGAGGAGGTCAGACAAACTCCTGTCAGGGATGGTCTAGTTAATACTTTGTCCTGCCTTGAGTGCAGGGGACTGGACTAGATGACCTCTCGAGTCCCTTCCAGCACTGTGATTCTATGATTCTGTGATCTTCCTTTTACCTCATGATCCAGAAATTTGCTGGAGAAAGACTGGGAAAACCTAAAAGGAGACATATGGTATTTACTTTTGTGTTGGTTTCAAAATTTATTTTGAATCCCTAGACATAGGGCACCGTCCGTAAAGAGACATAGATGATGCTAATTTTAAGACTATGCTTTGAAAAGGCTTTTTGGCAACAGTAGCACCTAACTTATTGGATATTACAAAGGAAAGGCACATTTATGGAGATATGGGCATCTCTTGCAAAAAAATTTAAATCCCCAATTACTTGCCTTACTCCACAGGCAGCTATATACTTCTGTGCCTGGATGACAACAGGAAAGTGTTCACTCACTAATAGACCTATTGTGTGTTTATTTGTGTATTGTGTCCTGACAAATATAAATGTTTACTTTTAAATATGCCTCGAGCTTAAAACATCAAAGCTGGGATATGTGTTCTACTTTAATGGCACTGCTAATGGCACAGAGGAAGCAGGTTCTCTAAGTGGAAATCTTAGAACCAGGCAACATTTTTATGCTTCAACCATAGCTCTTGTGGTATTCATTTATAGAACCAGATAGATGGGAGTATTGCTATTTATGCAGGAGAATTTTCCCAGCATTATTTTCCTTTTCATGCAAGCTATTAACAGAAGAATGGTACAATATATAATGAGCAGAAATGTACTGAGACACAGACCGATCATTTATCTACTGAAACTTGGTCTCTTTGCACCATTCAGGTGGTACAAAGGGGCTGAATCTGGCTGAAAGTGGCTACTAGTGTAAAACTGGATGAGGTAGCTCCTCTGCTGGATTTCCTCCACCTCCATGTAAGGGGGTGTCAGGGGCAGAAGGATGCAGGGAAAGGCAAAGAGTGGATGTAGGAGAGCAGAGCCATCCACCCTTGGCCTTGGTTCCATTAGAGACTTTAAATAAGTGGCTGCTCCAACTCTTTCCTGGGCATGGTCTGGGGCCCATGCAGTCTCATCCTCAAGACAGCCTGGCTGATGGAGAAAATGTGGCCCACAGGGTTTGGATCAGAATCCAGGTCTTTCTTGAACAAAGTGAGAGAATGCTATGTTAGGGGAATGAGAAACTAAAAGTTAATGGTCAGTCATTCTGTTGAGAAATTAGGGTACATCAAAATACTCAGATACATTTTAAACAATAGAGATGGGCTCAAGAGTCAAAGCTAGGATCCAGATTCAAAATATCACAAAGTTCAGGGGCTTTCATTCATTTCCTTGTAGGACTAGGGACCAGTTTAAAGTTTGGATCCAAGCCAAATTTACCCTAAGTCCAGGCATGTTGAGATACAGGGTTTTGGTTGAGCCACAACTTTAAAAAAAATGTTTTTACTGATTGAGCCTAAACCATGTCCTGCACATTGGGCCACAGGTCTGGTGAGCTAAACTGATTCTGTGATTATTGTTACTCTGCCCAATAAAGCTATTAAATGTTATAAACTTGTTAGAGAATAAACCAATGCATGACTAGATAGGTGCAACTTGCAGGGCAGTGACTAAGAGGGTTGGTCTTTTTTGCAGGGTGGGAAGGGGGCGTAATTAGATTTCTCGTTTTTTATTACCATGTTTTATTTATTTTACAGTGTTTTTTGATTCATTCTATTTTGGGTCTTCTATTTTCTGACATTAGTGGAATTTTCTTCCATAAAAGGCAGCCTCCCCTACAGCCAAACTTTTAGCTTCTTTAAACTTGATTCTGACACATATGCCAACAAGTGCATTAGTGCATATTGGTGATGTGCGTAGTACCTAAGGGTGCTTTACTGTTTGCTGCCTAATTTGAACTTCCCGAATTATGAACTAGAGATGAAAGACTGACTTCCTAACTTTCTGAAAGGCACTCAATCCATTTACTGCATGTACCTCTGATAATTCTGAAGAAAGCTAAAGCCATTAGTAAACAAACCTGTGATTTTTTTCAGTGATGAATGTACCTGCTGTGAATATCACAACCTCTTCCAGTCACTAAGGTCCTCTCAACCCACTTGTCCAAAAATGTTCATTGTCCCTATATTAGCGTTTCCCATTTTATTGCTTTCCAGTATAGATGATCACTGGTTAGATATTTCCAAGGCTATATTATTGAAGCACTGTATTATTATACCTATGGCTGGACCAATGGCCTCATGGTAGTGATAGACCTTTTCATGTGGGAGACTCTGGATCAATTTCTGCTTCCAGAAACAATTACTGTCCTGCCCACTAGTGGATGGGAATTCTATGGCAGGAACACATTGGAAAGGGAAGGGACATGTGTTGCTCAATAGTGACCTCTCTTGGCTAACTGAAGAGCTTCACCCAGAGACGGCAGGGAAGGTGAAAACCAGGAGGCTGGACTGTTGGATCTGTCATGAGACAGACACTGACTACATTGGAAGCTTGTTTTTGCCATCTAATCCACCACCCAGAGGTGATATTGAGGAGTTAAGGGTGCTTGCAGATTATATTGTGCTCATCACTTTGACTCGTCTTCAAAGCTTACCTGTATAGGCATAACTAAGTAATTTTTGGATGGATGGAAGCAAGCCAGCAGTTGGTTTGGTGAAGAGGGGGTGGCATATGAAGGTTGCAGACATGAAAAAGTAGTTATATATTTAGGTTAGAATTAAAATAATTAAACGATGTGGTTTCATTTTTGTTTGACTATGGGAAAATCCATTACTCTTTCCATTAATTAGATGTTAATCATTTTTCCTAGCTATATCATAGCAAAGACAGCACAGCTGAGAAATCATGCTATTCACTCCAGATTAGAATGCAGCATTTATACTGTCCTTTCACCCAGTAACAAACCTCTTTAGCTGAACTTCCATACTTTCTATCTCTGCTCACCCACAGCCTAATTAACTCTCTGTTGAGATGCCTACCTGCAGTGGCTTTGTCTTCACAGCACTATGCTGTACCTTTTCTTAATCCTCAACTCCACTTTCGCTGTTCCTGTTGAATCGTTAAAATTTATCTGAGTTGCTTGAGTGCTCACAGCAACCAAATCACTCTGGTGCATCACACCCTTCCATGGAGGAGAGTGGGGAATGTATAGACTGGCTCCAAACTCTATGTCACAATCTATTTTTAAAACCTGCTTTTTCGGAGAAACAAGTTTGTGCTTGGCAAACAAATCCTTGAAGGAAAAGTCACTTCCACCTGATTTGTTAATCTAAAACATCTTTGCTTTTGGCTTCCTGCTCCAGAGCATAAAACTGCTACATCAAGTTAATTTTGTAGTCTCTCTAAATGGCACTGAAGTTTATTTAGAGAGTAACCAAATTTAGACCCATTAGATCCTACCAAACAGTATGCTGGACGGAGCTGAAAAACTATCCTGCTGTTAAACAAATTTGGTCTCTGAAACTGCTGAATTATATATGTGAAAGCTGATCAAAGTGCTCCCTAAGATGCATTAAAGAAAAAGTTCAATCACAGGGAAAATCCTAAAATGTGTGGCTTTAAAAAGGAACTGGAGCTATTGCAAAGATGAAATAAAAGTTATATCCAGTTTATAAACAGAAAATAGGGTAAAAGGAAAGCAGGTAGTTATCGTAGTTTTAGAGACTATAATACAGTGTTCAGACTGCCAGCCCTGGCTTTGCTGCAAAAAAGACTTACCTAACTAAACTGAAACCTGACATAAATGTAGGTCAGTTCATCTCCACTACCTGCTGCCCTACTCAGCTGGCCTGTTCTCCTTTTGCATTCCTCCTCCAAGCCATGCATGCTTTGCAGTTGTGGTGGGGTGGGGTTGCTTATCCCCAGAGCAATTGTTTAACCCCTTCCTTACTGGTACAGGGCTTATATACCCCATCACAGTGTCCAGGATTAGGGCTACCCTCTGTGTGTTCACTACACCTGAGTCCTATCTTTTCCCCATAATGAGGGGCACTATTGCTTGAGTACACAATAGTCATTTGCATTCACATGGACCAGTACTTGATTGGTGCACACTATCATTGTGAGTGTAATTGTAAACCTACCCCTATTTCAAAATAAAGGGCTAGATTGTGCCTGATCTTAACACATGCATGCAAGGAAGTAAAACCCTCCACAGTCCCTGTGTGTCACCACATTTGGGTTTCCTGGATCATAATGCCTTAAGAGCTGGGGGGAGAGAGTTTACACACCTAGTAGTCCCCTCTCGTCAGCACAGTAGTAGGGAGGGTGGAGATAAAGAACACTAAGTCAAGTACTAAAGTAAATTACTCCTCATTGGGAGCAAGAGAGGCCAGGGGAGGAACTGTGGCTCTGTGAATTATTATCTCCCGCCCATCACTCCTCCCAGAGTGGAACAGCTACCTGCTCCACCATCACTGAGGGCATTCAGCAAAAGCTCAATTTAGCTCCAAACCCTCAAGTTACATTCTGATTGGATGGCTAGGATTTAGCAGTGACATCATACCCCAGTGCATAGGGAAATGGACTGGTAGTTAGTCCAGTCTCAGACAGCTTAGGTTCTATTCTGAGTAGAGCTAGTTGGCATATTATCAACAAAACCTTTTTGGTCAAAAAAGCTGTTTCATCAAAGCCGAAACATTTAGCAGAAAGTTAGTGATTTCAATTAAGTTTTTGATGGGATGGATTTGGTGACCGAGGGTGAATTCTCTGGTCACTTCCAGAAAGAGACAGAGACTAAAACTCAAATAAAAACCCCATCCTTTTGATATGAAACAAAAAATATTTTGCAAAAACATTCAAAAAGTTTTCATTTTCCTCCGAGGTGCAACAAAAACAAAATTTCAAATCTTTGATTGTTGTCGTGAAATGGAATTGCTGTTCTCAGGAAAGCTCTAATTCTGAACTCTGTCACAGACTCGCTATATAGTCTAAATTTTCAGCAGTGTCCATTAATTTTGCTGCTTCCATTATTATGTCCCTAAATAGCAAAGATGCTGTCCACATTATTTTCACTGAATTTTCAGTACAGTAGTAGAGGCAGGCAGCAACTTGAGGCCTGGAATGGTTTGATCTGTTTGGATTTTCATTTGTTTTATTCTATCCAGACAGCTCTGCCTCTTTTCCATGTCTGATGTTGCTTTTGTCAGTTTAAGTAATTTTGTGACTGCAGATCTTTACATTCAATGGTTCGTATTTGATATCCCTGCATGAATTATTTCTCAATGTCCAATGTATATAATTATTATATGGTGTAAAAGATTGTCAAAGACTGAGAAAATGAAGATTTCAGTTAAAAAATTTAAAGGACTGGACATCTGGGGGTGGGAATTGTTAGTGAACCATGGAACTTTTCACTTCTAGTTCATGGGTTCAAAATCAGCCCAGGTCAGAAGTGACCAAAACCTGTTACTCTCTGGTGGCCGACATTAAATGAATTTGCTGGTCTCAGCCAAGTTAAGACAATAATAATAATAATTATTATTTGTATTGTGACAGCACCTACGATCCCATATATGAGCCAGGACCCCCATTGTGTTAGGTGCTGTACAAACACAGAATACAAAGGTGTTCTCTACCCCCAGGACCTTACAAACTAAGAAAGATAGGTGTCCACAGCACAAAATCCATTACTTCAGCTGGAGCCGTTTTGAAAACCTCAGCAATATGGCCATCTACAGGAGGCACAGTGGTGGCCAGGTCTTTAAAGTGGGCATTGCCATGCCCCTTTGGTGGATAAATAGTCTAGGTCCATACACACTGTCAGTCCAGCACCTCTCACAAGTACTACATTTGAATGGAAAATTAAAAGTGCTATTGTTCAGTGTTGTAATTTATTGTCTAGAGATTGTTTCCAAAGACAAAGAGCCATATTCACTCCTACTGGTGCAAAGAGGGGTAATTTACTCCAGCCTGGCCTTCTGTACTTCAAAAGGCATTTACCCCAAAGAGGAGATACTGTCTACCTTCCCTTGACACTCCAGGCAGAAGAAGAGACCTTTAATCTCTCCAGAGCAGGTGTTCTCAAACTGGGGGTCAGGACTCCTTGAGGGGTCATGAGGTTATTTTGAGGGGGTCATGAGCTGTCATCCCCCAGACATGCTATGGCTGTGGCTTTCAGCCCTGTGCATGGCTGACAGTCAGAGCTGGGTGGCCAGAGAACAGTGGCTGCTGGCTGGGTGCTCTGAAGGCAGCGCTACCTGCTGCAGCAGCGCAGGAGTAAGGGTGGCCTGGCCTGGGGGTGGGGGTCGTCACAGCCTGAAATATTTTCAAAGGGGATCCCAGCAAAAAATGTTTGAGAGCCCCTGCTCCAGAGACTCTACTTCCTGCCTCTCTGCAGGCGCCCAGCTATCACTGCACTACTGAGGCCTGCTGCTTGAGTCTGTCCCCGAGTCTGCAATGTTTATGGCCTGACAATAAGGAATTAGCTACAAAGAGAGTCTCATTTTGGCTACGCATAATGCAGATTTTAACTAATTTCAACCCGTTGGGGACATAAATGAGCATCCACCATGCTGAAGAAGAGACATGCTTCAAAATATCCCAAGTACAGATACTCCTATGTAAGCTAAACCCCGGTAATATCCTACCATCGATTTACCTCAAATAGCAGCATCCCGTAAGGATGTACATTGCCATACCGTAACGTACACTTCCATATGGGTCCAATAAAGCAGTTGGATTGGGATGCTGGTATCTGAATGGCGAGATACAGGTGAGTGACAGTGGATTGTGTCCCTACTATCAGCTGTTGACAGAGTTGCACACATTTGAAAAATCCATCTTAGAAAACAGCTGCTGTTTATGAGTTGCTCTTCTGAAGCTTCAGATTCTTGGAGAGGGCCAGTGACAGGAAGCCAGACCGAATAATGGAAAATGAGCTGACTGAGAATTTGTGAAAGAAAATTCGCTGCCCTTAAAACACGTCAGCTCCAGAAGCTGCTCCACAGCAATACCTGTTCCTGGAGCAATGCCACCAGCATGAGAGCTTCAAATGCTCTGCTTGTAGGTGACCAGGGGATGCAGGAGACTTATTTCACATGAAGCAACATGGAAGAAAACCAAAATGGCGGTGGAAGATTCATTCCATATCAGAGCACTTATTTCCTAGAAACTTTTGCAGTTCTAATGGAAGGGAATAGAAAGACAGATGTTGCCAACGCTCTTATTTTTCTTCATATTTTATGATGTTTAGTATCTTTTTTTTTTAATGCCCCAGCTGCTGGAATCAAGAAAGTGAATGAAAATCTCAGCTTTCCTTTTTTTTAAATGTAAGTTTCTTGCATTCATGGTTGCAGAGATGAGCTTGACAATGTGAACCAAGTGTACCCTAATGGCTCAGAAATCAGAAGACAAATAAAGAAGACCAACATTTATAATTTTTTAAAAATAATCTCATCATTTTAAAGCCAATCTCATGATTTTGTGGGGCCTCACCCATGATTTTGGAATGTTAGCTAAAGAGAGAGAGAGAGCATGAGGTGGGCCAGAAACATTTTCTTATCCCACAAACATCAACAAACATGGGTCTAGTCGATCAAAACATTTTGTTTCGATAATTTTGAAACATTTTAGTTGATTTCAACCTTTACCCCTTTTTTTTTTTACTATATTTAATTAAAAATTCAAAAAGAAAAGTCATTTCAAGTCAGAAAAACAAAATTTTTCAAGTCAATAAATTTGTCAAAATCAACCCTTCCTTATGAAAAGTTTTGGTTTTGACAATTTATCATTTTTCAATCAAAAATATTTAATTGAAAAAGTCCCGACCAGCTCTAAAGTAAGCTTTCCAATAATGTCATGTTGGAACTTATTTGTCTGCATAATCTATACATGTGCTGTTCAATTAACAATTTCTTCAGAACAGAACTAGTAAAAATATTTCTACACAGAGGCAGCTCTACTTAGCAGTGAAACTGGTCTTGAACAAACTCCAAATAGCACAGATTCTTCATCTTTCAAATTCAATGCTCATAAAATGGCCATCAATTGAAGTGAGTGTGTCCTGCAGTGGAAGATAAAGACTATGACAAAATAGATTCTCATGAATTATACTTCACAGCATTTGCTTTCTTCTTTTCATTCTCCCTCATTTTGTATTTCCATAATTCTCTCTATCCTCATCAGATACTTCCATTTCTCTGTTTCTTTGTCAAATCATCCAAGTGGTAAGATTTGGACCTGTAATATACTACCTTCCACTTCTTATGACCATCTTGCTTTTTGCAGTTTTAGAGCTTGGAGACTTTTGAAAATGCTCTCAGCACTGCAACCTGTCCTCTCCCTACGCCTCAGCTCTGTCCAGTTAATCTGTGTCTCCTCCTGCAGTTTCTGTAGCACAAAAGAGATTTACTTTCCATGTCCCTTTAATATATATATTAGCATTAGATAAATAATATAAAATATATTGGCAGTTTAATGAAAATATATGTTTGAGAGAGAGAAAAGGAGCATACTGATTTCTCCATTCTTGTTTTGTTTAGACTTAGTTGTGGTTTCTCTATGGACAACTGGATGCTCTGCAATCTCTTGCTCACTGCACCCAGTGCAGTCTTACATAGACTTAGCATTGTGTCTGTCTGCTGAATTCAACTCTTGGGCTTTAGGAAGCCAACAGGCTGGGAAGGGGATCAAATTTTGTTTATTAATTGTCGTTAGGTGGAGCTGGCCTGCAACATATTGAGTATGTCAATCCTTCACTGATTACCACTTAGTAATTAAGTAGTTTGAATGCACATAACAGACATTAGAGGTAGAGATGGCCTGTCAGATCCTCCAGGCCATCCCTCTGCTGCTAACAGATATATTGAACTTGATTCTTCTCTCACTCGTATCAGTCTTAGAATGGTGTGACTCCAATGACATCAATGCAGTTAATCTTGATTTACACCAGTTGGACAGGGGAAGGTGGTCCATGAGCTAGGCCTGTAGTCTCTAGATAATGAATATGTCAGGTATTAAACTGATATGACTGTGACAGAATATACCCCTGTGCTCTGACCCTACATGCTATTTTAATAAAGTTTGTATATGTTATTCCTTGTTAAAAATTCATAACTTGCTGATCAGTAATACCATAGCAAAATGTACATAGCAATATTATATTTAAAGTGATGAACATAAACTGAAATCATGACTGAAGTATGTTTCCCAAATAAATCTGGGGAGTGGCTAAACCAGTTCCTCAGAGACAAAGGACAAACTAATGTCTCAGCCAAGTGTCAACAAGTGTCAACCTGTTAAGTGGCCATTCTTTGGCAAGGAAGGAGGCAGGGACAAAAATCTACATTTTAGAGAAAAAGGAGCATGGTGTTTTCTTTCTTCACAAGACAACCTGTCGCCATGTTCCCAGCTGGAAATGCTTCATGAAACTGGGACAGGACTATAAAAGAGAAGGGGCAGACACACCAAGACGTGACTGTCTCTCTCCCTGCCCATTTAAGAAGACAAAAGAAAACAGCCATTGAACTCTGGGGAAGGGATCCTAATCTGAGAGTTTGGTCAGTAATTGCTGGCGCATGTGGCGAGAAAGTTTACTTTCCAAATAAGATACGAGTATCTACTTAAGAAACTAAGTGTTTTATTTTTATTTTTCTTGTAACCATTTCTCACTTTTATGACTCACTTAAAATCTGTCTCTTTGTAGTTAATAAACTTGTTTTACTTTTTAATCTAATCCAGTATGTTCAAATTGAAATATCTGGGTAACTATTTAAGGTAATCAAATGACATATTATTCCCTTAAAGGAATAATAGACTTAACATATTTGTACTGTCCAGGAGAGGGCTGGGTGTTACAGGACATATATTTCTGTAGAAAGATCCAGGACTAGGGCTGTGTTGGTGTTCCCTTTCAATACAACCCAGGATGGTGAGAGCCAGCATGTAGCTGGCAAGCTGCAGTTGCTCATGCATACTCAGTGTGTGGCTTGCATGCTGAAAGACTGGCTATGAAAGGCCCTGGTGGGAGCTACTACAGCCAGGCATTGTAAGACAAGAAGGTTGCATGGCAGGGGCGACACAGTGCATCCACCCCTCCACTAGTCTGGATCATGCTTTGGTATGACACAATTATACCCAAACTTAATGTTCGCTTCCAAATCATATGGGAGGGTGACATTTTTCAGCATTCATTTCAGGATAGCCAACATCAGCTGAAAGAGCAGCCTCAATGCAGCCAACTCCTGGGATCTCCAGGACCACAGATAGAAACATCAATCTATACAGTTTGAGCAAAGAGCCAGGCTCTCAAGCCAGGAGCTGTAACAGACCCATATCCTCTAGGAATCGGGCACAGAGGGGAACACATAACACACAGTGGCTAGCGGGTTATAGGGTAAAGTGCTTGATCAAGGAACCTTGTTGGGTTTGTACAAGATCAGAGTTCACCAATTAACAGACACTTCCAGCTGGAATGAATGTTGAACAGCACATATTCTGACTGTAACTGCAACCAGAATTCACACCACAACTTTATAATCTATATGCATCAGATAGTCTGACAGGGATCCTCCTTTTTCATGAGGAGTTTCACTAAACTTGTCTTATCTGGAAATTGGTTTCTACCAAGCTTACCAGATTTCATTTAATGATAATAATGGCCCATAGAGCAGTTCTAAAATGCAGGGAATTGACTTGATTCAGATTTGCAGATTGTGTTGTTTCCTTGTTGTGGTGCCTCAGGGCTGTAATATGATCATTACTGCTATCTGAAATTTCAAGCTAGCCATTATATCATCAAAAGACAAGGGGTGTCATGCAGAAAAGCATCAAGATAAATTTACCGTAAATCATAGGCTTAGTTTGACTTCCATATCTGGCGGGGGGCATCTCTAGTCAGGCCAGTGGGGCCACGCTTGGGGGGGCTGGCAAATTCCACACCTTCCTGAGGTTTGCAGTTTGGGGGGATAATGGCCCCTGCCCCCTCCAAACTATGCCCCTGATGGGAATCTATTTTTTACTCAAAATGCACAGCAAAGACTTTTTACTTTCCTTTTCATACTGTAGCAAATATGTGAGGTGTAGATAATATCAAGATGAAATAAAAGGGGAAAAGAGAGCAGGCAAAACTTGATAGCACACAGAAGCCGATATGCTAGCTTCTAACCTGGAGTGAAAGTAGCAATAATCAGTTCATATCCACATAATAATTTGTGTCACCTTTATCTAGTTGGGAGAAACACTATAACAAAGCTCTAAAAGTGCCACAAAACAGATATAAAGGCAACTGCATCTGGGTTGGAGATGGGGGTGTAGATTCTGCAAGAGTATTCCATATAAACATTGGTGCAAAAGCTCATCTGCACCATTGGACTGATAGGGCAGATTTTCACCAATCCAGTCCTACATAACTCACTTCATCAGGCCTCTGCAACAAGAAGCATAGAAGGATTTTCTAAAACAGATTATAGAGGTCAAGGGGTGTGGTTCTCATAATTATGGAAATTTACTCTATGACACTGCAATATCCCCATGGCCATCCATCCATGAAGATTATATATGGTCATGCAAGCAACAATCTGAGTGGGAACCAGTTGGCAGTTAGAAAGAGGTTGCGCAATAAGAATATAAGAATGCTACTGCATACTATGGAGAAGCATTCACATGTTGGAGTAGAAATGTGTTCCAAAGATTTTTTCCCCCTGGCATGAGCATTTTTGCAACCCAAGGTAGCAGACATGCAATAGAAGACATCAGCCTCCATCTCTGGCATTAGATGTGGCAAGTAATGATGAATGGGATGGCTTGATCATAAATTGGCAGTAAAAGAGGAACACTATTGAATAACTGAGATGTAAAATAGGATCAACTGAATGCAAGTGTACAAAAATGTTAGAGTAACCTGAGTGGTCTACAATATGTAAGCAAGTTTATTCTGGGCACAGCAAGTTTATATGCAAAAATATACACCTAATCCATTTGTGCATGCAATTCAGGTAATTCTGTACCTAACAATTGTAGTGTATTGAAAACTGTTAAATTATATGTTATCACTTCAAATTATATGGGATTTTCCTGGACCTGTTTTCAGGCTAGGGGACTCTGTAGGCAAGCATGTGATCTGTGTCTTTCAGCAGCCAGTCTGCAAAAAGCCAGCCTAGAGCAAGGTGGGGAGAGTTGCACCTCCCTGCCTTTGGGAGCAGCCTGCTTGCTCTCTCTCTGTTTTTGATTCTTGTGTGTTATGGTTCTGGATTTTAAGAAATACAGTAGTGTTATGCTTTAGCTTTGCAGAAAGAGTCTATTATGTTTTCATCTAACCTCTCTCTGTATTCTGTGAACATAACAACAATCACAGTTGAAAATTTGGCCTAACCCATTTTTGCTGCTTTGTTTTATTTATGTATTTATTTATTTATTTTAAATGAATGTATCTTTGTTCTTACTGAAATTACAGCACAGAAAATTGAGTTATCCTGCCCACTCATAAGTGATTCTGATTTCATTTATATCTGTCCATCAGCATTAAAAGAGAAACTTCTCAAGTGTGAAAATCCATCTACTTTTGTTAGTTGGTTGAATAGTCAGTATTCTTTTCTAAACGTAGATATTTGTCTATAGATAGATATACAAATATATTCAGCCCCATACAAATGGTCATTTTCTTATGGAAGAAATAGGAGATTTAGCAAACACTCACACAAAAACTCAACAATTTGCAAGTTCTTTTTACATCAATCTCTGCAATCTCATACAAATACACAGAATGCTCTGGACTCCTTGGATTATGTCTTGCTTCTAATCAGAGACAGTCAAGAAAAAACGAAATTTCAAAATATGTTGAAAAATTGTTTGTGTGATTTTTTATTTTTTTGAAACTAGCTATAGCTTTGACTCTGAGCTTCTTTGTCTCAGTCACTTAATCTCTCTGCGTCATAACTTCCCGATAATGGCTTCTGTAAAATAAAGAAAATAAGGTTAAATTGTTACACAAGAACCAACTAGATCATCTAATCCATCTCCCTGCTCATTGTCTGATTGATCTCCCCAGTATCTTTACTGGATTTTACCACTACCTAATTTTAAGGGTTAATTCCTCAATTGGTAGAAATGGGCATAGCTTCCTTGGCCTCAAAGGAATTATGCCACTTTACACCAGCTCAGGATCTGTCTGTAAATATCACAGGAGAATAGAGATGTTTGGTTATTTGAGCGTATTCATGGATCTCTTTGTATGGATAGTAAAAAAGTTCTAAATTGTGATGGTGCTCACAAAAGCATTAAATTACTATTTACAAAATACAAGCTCTCAGGATGAAAGGTGCTATGGAGATTCAAAGAATTATTATTACTATGATAAATACCCTCCAACTTTTGATGCTGTGCAAGTAATCTTTTTCCCATTCCACCTCTAGCCCCTAAATGAGTCATCCTTTATTTTCATGGTGGGTTTTTTTTTTCAGTGACTTCTTCACTCCTTCTGCACTGATTGTTGCTTAACTTTACCTAGTCAACCAAACCAAATTTAATAGTGTGGATTCTTACTCAAACAAATTTTATCCTGTAGCAAAAATCTGTCCATTTCCATTCTGTTACATTATTTAGCAGTGGTGCTAGCTGATTAATTAAAACCAGCATTTGGAAGGAAAAATCAGACCATACAACCCACTCACCTTTCGTTTGAGATAAAGAGAGAATGCTAGATTCTTCTTCCCTTCACCAGGGTAAATCTAGAATAACTCCACTTACGTGAACAGAGTCTAGTCGGGATCTATATCAGTGTAAATAAGAGCCACATCTGGCCCACTAGATTTTTCTTTTTCTACTAATTGTTTTTTAAAAGAGGCCTTCCTCATTGAGTGCACTAGGGAGGGAGAGAACTCAGAAAGTCCTGTTTTTACTTCTTCCCACCCCTTCACACAAGAACAGGCTAATCTGGCTGCTACTGCTATGTACAGCCACTAGTATACCCATATCACCTGTGGCCTGAGAGGTGTCTTTCTTATCCCTAGCTGAATGCTGCACTGGGAGAATATGAACTACACCTCTCTGACTGCAGTAAAAGATGCTTCCCAGAATGTTCTAAGGGGTCTCCTTCCTCCCACCAGTATGGCATGCCTGAGAGCATTACCTGAGCCTTTGATGAAATGTAGAATGTCTTTATCTTCAGTAATTTAGTTTATTTAAAAAGCATGACAGATCTACCTGTCCTGGCTACGTGTTTTTTGTTTTGTTTCCTAAAGGGGAAGTTTCCTCTCAACATAATCAAGAGGAAAAACGTTCACATTTAACACTGTGCAAAATCACCCTACAGCTACCAGCTTTGCCAGTGCAGCCCCCTTCACCCAACAGAGACCATGAATTTTGTAGTGACTTTGCAGTTTTGACTAGCCCAAGACCAACAAACTAATTTTCAGCTTGGCTTGAAGCAAGGATTTGAACCCAGGACTCCATAAGGGAAAAGATTGGGAGTTTCTAATCTAATGGACAGGTATTGCTCAGTCCCTGAGGGATTCATATTTAAATAATGAAGGCCCTAATAAAAAATTCCCTCAAGACAACTATACCCAACCAATTATATTATGTTAAAAGATTTAGCTATTTGTAACATTAAACACAATGCTGAAAGGCTTTAACATCACATGCTCATTGCCATACCTGATTTCCTTTCCAGCATTACCCCTTCATTAGTTTATCTTGACTTCTATTATGCACCCTCACATTGCATAACTTCCATAGCAGAGCAGTTTGAAATAATGTGGATTATTGGGTGATTTGATGCAGCTAAGAAGAATATAAAAAAGCTAATACCTTTCCAAGATGACAGTAAGCACAAAAAAAAAATCTATATCAATGTGAAATACTACCAAGCAGAAAGGATATCTACCTTTCTATTCTAGCTGTCTGCAAGGTAGATTTAATTTGATGCATGTGTTTTCTTCCTTAAAAAATGCTCTCAGTGCTACTATTACAAACCTTTAGGCTTAGCCCAACATCCAAGAACAACCCCATAATCAGTCATCATCATTACAAAAACACTGCGCTTTTACATAGCATGATTTATGTCCAAAATACTTTACAAATGTTATTTAAAGATTCCTCAGAACAAGTCTGTGTATAAATAAGAAATTATCTTTATTTGCCAGGTGCATAAACTGGAGCAGAAAGTGTAAGTCATGTGCTCAAGGGTCTCTGAGGCAGTGTCAGAGCTGGGATTAAAACTCAGGGATCCCAGATTCCCATTAGCCCACTACCACTTCTGTAATATACCATTGTGTATGGCAAGCAGCCAAGATGTCCTTCACAATGATGATAATAAACCACTGTGCACAACGTGGTCCTAATTACTTTACACTAACAAGATAAACTGTGATGGAGAAAAACCTAATTTGGTGAGGAAACAGCTATTCATTTCACATTTCAGAGGAGTTTAGTGAACAGAGAAGGCAAAAGGAAAGATTTTTTTTAAATGATGAAACATACCTCCACAATCTCTTGAAGTTTATTTTATGCTATGTGGGCCACCATTCTACTGAGCACAGTTTTTGAATTATTGATCTCATCTGGTTATAATCCTGACAATGACTGAAAAGCCTCCATTCCTGGTGATTTCAGTAGTAGATGAGAGCACCAGGCAGGATTTGCCCCTAATTTGACATTTTCACTGTATGTGTTAAGTTCAGTTCTTTTGATTTTCTTAATTTTTTTCTTTCTTTGGCTATAGCAGTAAGAAAATGGGAAAGGTGCAGAATGGAGGTTTCTGGGTTCTGATTCTTATTGTTAACCACAATGAAAGATTTGCTCTCCAGAATGATCTCTACATATACAGCAGAGACATAATGTATGTAACTGTTTTGGCCTCGGATGGAAAGGGACACACTTTTCACCAGAACTTTAATGGGTTCAGGTCTACAGGAAAATCTTTAAACTGTGATCCTTGATTTTCTGTGAAATTTAACCTAGCCACATTCCCATCCCCTCTTCTTACAGACTGAAAACATATTCACTTGCTGTATAAGAAGTGTCTACTTATTTCAAAGCTTAGACAGCATGCTTTATTAGTGCAGGGATATGGGCTGTTCAGGATCTTCCTTCCTGCTGTGCTTAATTTCTGAATCCAGGGCTATTATTAAAGAGGAGGAGAAAACTGCTTTCATCTATGTACCCAAATGTCTCCAAGTCTCATTAGAAAAGAAGCAAACATTTTCTAGAGGCGCATTCTTTCTGGCTCCCCCGAAAATTTTTATCACAGGCCACGTAAGTAAATTGACTCTGTGCACATCCATCTGTTTGACGTGCAAATTGTGCAAACTCTTTTTAAAAAAATGATTTTAAGCTTTAAACTTGTCAACTAACATAACACTTCTTTCTTAATACACTTGAAAGAGCCTTGAATTTGACACAACCCATTTGAATTTTCTTGAATTATAAATTCAATTGGCACAGTAACACAGTAGGTTAGTGACATCTCAATTAATGAAACACGCTTTACAGTTCCGTATCTATGCAATTAATTTGTTTCTAATTCTTTGCTATATTTAATTAAATGACTGTATTTCTGAACAGTTCGCTTATTTGTTCAGACACATTTTAAAATGTGGTTATGAGCACATTCTGATTTTATTTTTGTTATTTCTTTGAACCTGCTAACATATCAATCTCTCCATGCTTCAAAAAGAGTTTCAATGTTAACTTTAAAAAAAATCAATTTAATAAACAGCTGTATTTGGTATTATCTATATATAAGGCCCAATTCACCACCGTGTTACTCCAGTTCTACATCAGAATTAAACCTAGAGTAATGGAATGATGAATCCAGATCACAGTATGTGCTAGTTTTCCATAAATGTAGAAATCTAGTCATTATTCTCTATTTACCTATTTAAAAAAATATTAACAGGTAGAAAAATACCAATTATTTGTTAAAATACGAAAGATGAGACATATCACCCATGTATCTCTTCGGAGAGTCCTGCTTATGGTGAGCAATAGACCCAGATGAGCCATTTCTCACTGCGAGGGTAAGACCTGAGGACCGCAGGTCCTGGAAAGCAGCGGAAGGAATAAAAAGTCCGTCTCTCCACTTACATTTTAATGAGCTTTCACTTTTGACTAATACTGGTACCATGCCGCTGTCTTGACAAAAAGTAATTTCACTCCATGTGAGTCACTTCAGGAACTTTCTAGCTGCTCATTAAAACTACCACCTTGCCCAACAACCACCAGGGAACATTTTGTATAGTGCTCTTTCTGCTCCTGTGTGTCCTGCGCTCACAAGCTGCCAAGCTGTTAGAGGCATGCCTAAGCAGGCGCTGTCTGAACACTGTCTGTTCACAGGACAAAGCACTGCGGATATGTATGAATCCAGAACTCTAATGAGAAAGCACCTGATTTCCATTTGGGATTGGACTCAAGAAGCTTCATCTCTTTCTCTCCCCCTCTAAGTGTGATAAACTAAGCTACCTCATTTTAATATACCCAGAAATGTGTTCAGTTATTTGTTTACCTACTATACTAGGATCATTTTCTTGTCTTGACAAGGCTTATAAACATCAGTCAGATCAATAGAAGAGGTACCAAATGACATCTCATGGAATGAGAGAATGGCTTGGTCTAGTAATCTGATCACACATGTGGGATCCTTCTTTATCATACCACCTCTAACACATTAATGTCCTCTGTGTCTGTGTCTCTTCCCTCTTTGCCTCAGTTTCCTTATCTGTAAAGTAAGACAATGTTACCTATCTCAAAGCGGTATTGTGATGCTTAATTTATGTTTGGGAAGTACTTTGAAGTGAAGAGTATGGGCAGATGCTAATGGAGCATTTGGGCTTGGAGCAAAACCCTCTCCCTGTCTCGCCCTCACAGTCTCTTCACCTCATCTTCACTCCAAGCCAGCCCGTCTTACCTGGTTCTCCTCTATCTTGTGCCTTCTCACCCTTCCATTTTCAAATAAAATCATGGAGCTAACATGACATTAGCTGCCTTCCCAGTGTTCACTTTGCTTGTGTGTGTTACCTCTTCCTCTACCCTGGGTCTGTCTTATCTATGTAGATTGTCAGCTCTTTGGGACAAGGACTGTCTAGTACACTGTGTCTGTGCAGTGCCTGGCACAATGGCACCATTCTTGATCGGACACTTACATAATAAACACCATTATTAATCATAATAATTTAACAATAACCTGCTTACCAAACAATTAAAGGGCTTTGTGTATGTTAACGTGACAGTAATTCAGTATTAGCAAAGCTCTCCTTTATAGTTTTTCAGCATGGTGCAACTATCTTTGAGACTCAATATAATTTATGACCTCACAAAGCCCTTTTGTGGAACATAGAAACACATCAGTCTCATGGTTACACTTGCAAATTTTGAAACCAATTCTCAGAATTATTTCCTTTCAGATTTCTCGTAATGACTTCTGAAAATTCCTGTGTTATACACATTTTCTGGATTAAACCACAAAATGGGTTTAAGACATTAATAATAGCCAATATGAAAATTATGAATTGTTCTTAGTCTGTCTAGTTACATCAAACCCATTCACTCATCATTCATTTCTGTTTCCTCAATTTTCCCTTTTAGAAAAGCAACTTTCAAGCAGAATCTATCAGAAAGGGTTTATAGTCTTAGATTTGATTATCTTCAGAGATTCAGAGATTTCAAGGCCAGAAGGGACCATCATGATCATCTAGTCTGACCTCCTGTATAGCACCGGCCATGGAATTTCCCTGAAGAATATTCCTAGTGCATATCTTTTTTTAAAAAAAATATCCAATCTTGATTTAAAAACTGCTAGGGATGGACAATTCACCACAATCCTTGGTAAATTGTTCCAACAGTTGATTACCTTCACTGTTAAAAAATCGTGTCTTATTTCCAATCTGAATTAGTCCAGCTTCATCTTCCAGCCACTGGATCATGTTACTTTTCTCTACTAGAATGAAAAGCCCATTGTCAAGTATTTGGCGTGATTTGTTCTTGAAGGGGAAACTAACAGATCTGACACCTAGAGGTGTTAAGAACGTTAACTTCATTACCAAGGGCTTGGTTTCTTCCAACTAAGGAAAGCCTGACTATGAAGAGAAAAGTGAAGGCTATCAAAAACTATTATGCATATCAAGAAATGGATATACATGACTGACAGCTAATTAACATTTTATTGAAAAGTGTTTACTATAACTATATCATGACAAAAGAGCATTTAACCAGGTCAAAATGTTATGTCTAGCTAATATTTTGGCAAGGAGTCAAATAGTGGGAAAGGCTGGGTGGGGCAGGGAGCAAATATATGGACCAGAAAGCCTACTTTACTCTCTGAAGCTTTGTTTCTGAAATGTGCTACTTCATACAGTATATTGGCATGTCCTTTAGAATGTGGCCTTTGCAGGCATTCTCTGCAAAGGAACCAATAACATTGCAGAATTGTTCCATGTTATCTCAAAGCATACGTAATGTTCTAAGGCAGGAGTGTGTGCAGGGATTTAAAATTTGACCCTCTTTGGAGGGGCACCTTCTATGCCCCTCCCTAGGAGAAGCTCACTCTCCCCTTTTCCATGATTCTGGGAGGAGCCCCCACTGCAGCCCTGAGGAGTTCTGTGACCCCCAATGATTACTGGTGGGCCGGGCCATTGTTTGGCCCCCCTTGTGCAGTGCACGCCTCTGCTCTAAGGCCAAACATAATGAGACTGATAACAAAACTAGTATTGTTTTCAGGATCATTCATAAGGAAGATTATACAGGAGGAACTAGTTGAATACAGGAAGGACTAGTAATTGTTTAGGCTCATATTCCAACGTCCTCTCCATGGGGATGGGTCTCTGCATCCACACACACTTCACTGCAGGAGCAGGGCCTTAGTTGTTATGGCCAAGATTTTCAAAAGTGACTACTGAATTTGGGTACCTCTGTTTTCTGGTGCCCAATTTGAGACTTAGCACCCAGCCTCTGAAAGTCTGACCCTTTGAAGGTGTTTCAAGTCGAGCACCCAAAAATTGAGGCACCCAAATTCACTAGTCACTTTTGAAAATCTTGGCTGAGGGCCCTTCTGGGATTCCATAATTGATGGGCAGGAAGAAGATGGAAGGTGTTTAAAATTGTATAGGTATGATAGAAGTACGTGCTGCAGCTCTGCAAAAGGAATGATAGCCTACATTATTTCCCCGTGCGTTAAGAGAATACCATTATAATACTGAAATAACATAGGCCCAGATTTTGCTCAGCCTGTTTTCTGGTATTGTATCTGCATTGTCATCCCAGCCATTCTTTGTAAATGCCATTTGGTTGGTGAGAGTTGCCATTTTAGTACTTGGGTATCCATGTGATATAGCCACAGTCTGATCATTAAGGCATCTAAATGCTCTAAAATTAAACTGCACTTATTTGTGAGTGCAAAAAATGTGGCAGTACATTGGAGGCCACTTCTAAAAATCAGTTGCATTGTGAACCAAAGGGCTAGCTGACATTTCTAGTAGAAACAGAAAATAAAATTGATGTTGGCCCAGCATTCTAGTGGCAACCAGGTTTGAATGATGAGAGATGTTTGCAGAAAGCTAAAGTTTACAAGCATGAGTATTCACTTTAAAAATCTAATTATAAATTTTATTCTCATCCAATCAGAGGACAGAAATATGCCATGTGAATTATATTATATCCAATCAAAAAAGCTTGAATTTTGAATCTTTAATACTCAGAATGAGCTTCTCATACATCAAAAATAAAGCCAGATAGTTTTATGCTGAAATTATGTCTAATAATTTCAAATAACATAAACAGCTGGAGAAAATCCCATTTTCCCCCCATGAACAAGTCCTGATAATAAATAGAGACAAAAAATCATGGAATGAGTTACCCATTATTGATTATCCATCCAACTGGTCTTGGAGTAGAGATGCAAAATAGAAACTGAATTTTCCCAATGCAAACCTTTGTGGAGAATCTTCCAGCTGAACTTGGCCATGGGAAAAGGGTGTATAATATTCCATGGTACCTGAACCTGCTTGTGTCAAATAAGGAAAGATAGTCCATTCTATTCAAATAACATTTTAGAGAAGATGATAAAGGAATACTGCCTTGGGGTGATTTTGAGATGCTCATTTATGATTCTGATTGAAACCTATTTTAATTGCAGTAACAGAATTCCCCCACACAAACACTTTGTTTTTTGGTAGAGGGCTACTGAAATATATATGGCTCTAGACACATAATCAGAAACATACAGTTCACAAAACAAACCACAAACAGTTCAACATAATTTATTTTGTCTGTAAAACAGCTATTAAAAAGGGATTTAGATAGAGTTTTGTAATGGGAGTGTATGTAGAAATAGTATCTCTTTAAGTCCTCTTTAAAATGATCTTTGGTTGATCAAGCAAAAAATGCTTGACTTTTATTCTGTTTCATCCATGGAAATTATTGGGCATTTCCTTCTTTAGATTGCAGCAGGGAATTTGTTATTTACAAGCGCTGTGTAAAGCAGACTCTGATGGCTTGGGGTTTTTAAAACATTTACCTAGATGTTATCGTTAGAAAATAAATGCTCAGGCAAGAATCCCTGACCTCCCAAAACAAAACATATTGTTAAAAATACGGCAGTGTCCTTGCTAGCAAAGCAAGTGACCCGGGGTGAATTTGTTCCAAAGCCTGTATATTTGGAGCTCCTTGCTTATCAGGGCAGAAAGATAACCAGTGGTGGCTTTGAGCTACTGCTGACTGATTGAATCATGATGATCTGTACTATAACTGGAGTGGAATACTACAAAACAGAGTGCAAATAGGGAATAAAAATTAGCATCTTCAGTTCTCTTTGCGCTAGTTGATTTCTTAGCCAGAGTACAGGAACCAAACTCTTCTTGGAGGTGGTAGCTCACAACATAGTTGAAACGTTCAGCTGCTAAAGACCCAATCATGTTATCACTAAGTTTGTTGGGTCCTTAAACCTAATTGCATACTGTAGGAAGACATTGATTTCAATGATGAAAGATTGGGAAAAAGAGACTTATTTTAATAGGGTAGTTATACTTTCAGTATCTGCGTGTGGCAAACATGATCTGCTCTGTGACACTTAGGCTCACTCATTTTTAGAAATCAAATTCTTCTGGCTAATTCAGAGATGTGTCATTATTCTGCAGTAGACCTTTCTATCTAGTAGCTGGAGGTAATGCTTTTGGCTCTAATTTTAACTCAGATATAAGCTCTCATGAAATAAGAATTGAAAACTAAATAGAGAACTTATTAGAATAAAATAGTGGTAATGGACAAGGACTTCACTTCTCTTTATATGTTTGTGTGGAAATCTTCCTATTGCTATAATGTGTGCACCCTTCTCTTCCTACTATTGTAATGGTTGTGTGTGTATGTGAGCGTGTGCGCACATTTGTATGTTGTTTACATTGTTTCATGTACTTAACAGTTTTCTTTTTATAAATGCTTGTTTTTCTCTGGATGTCACACAGACTGACATTTCAAACATGGTTTTTATTGCTAGGCTGTTGTGAATGGTGCCAAATGATTGCCCTGCATGCCTATTATTCTGGAAAAGAATGGCTACAGCAATTCCCTGGTCTAACTGCACATCCCCAGTATCCCTTTCTGATAACTAGCACTGGTTGGGAATTTTTTGACAAATGTTTTTCCCATCAAAAATGCCAGTTTGTCAAAATGAAATTATTCATGAAACAGAGTCAGGTTTTGACAAATCTCCCATCTCATCACTTTTAAAAAAAAAAACTTTTCAACTTTTCAATGTTTTTAAATGAAAAACTTCATCCAATTTAAAATGACTTTTTGTTCAAACTTCAAGCTAATTAGACTGAAAAAAATAGAGAGAGGGGAGAGAGGTTTGTCTAAACAAAATGTTTCAAAATTCTAAACATTTTGATTGACCCGAACCAACTTTTTTTTAGTGTTTTGATTCACAAAAGTGTTCTAGATTTTGACTTATTGTTCTAATTCACGGTAGTAAAATTTCTTGAACCTTTGAAAGTATTTGTGGGATGGGAAATTATATTTGCAATTCCTACTTGGGTGAATAGTTAATTCAAATCTTGTGTACTCCAAGGTCAAAGACACCAAAGAATGTATTGTCTGCCAGAGAACCTGTGTCAGGTCCCATGGACCAAGATTATACTGGAACCATTCTTCTAGAGAGACAACACCCGTGAATCTCTGAAAAGACCACAACACTTAAAGAAGTTTATGCTCTTCGAAAGAGAGGACTGTTGTGTATTGGATTATATTCAACATATAGGCTAGTATTTGATTAGGGAGAAGACTACAATTTATCTTCATGGGCAAGATGAGTTCACAGATCATATCTGGTTTGATTACTTTTTACCCATGTCTTTACTAGTAATACTAGTAGTAGGGGTTGACTGAAGCAGAAGAAGTTTAAGCTACTTGGTTCAGGCCACAAGACAAGACAGTGGTTCAACTAGGAACAGAATCAAGGTGCTTCCTGATACCAACTATCTCTTCTGACCACTAGTTCTTATAGCTTCCTTCATAGTAGAGATATAAGATTAAAATATGGCCATTTTGCATAGAGAAACCTTTAAAAGAAATTACCTGTTTATCAATTAGATATATTATTTCTTTCTCTTTATTATTATCTGTATTGTGGAGATCTTAGAGGCCCCAGGAAAGAGTCTGGGTGTCATTGTGTTAAACACTGTACAAACAATAAGGCTATGTCTGCACTTAAAACATTAATTCAACACAGCTGCGGCACTGCAAAAACTTTACAATTTCTGTGCCTCAGAAAGTTTACAATCTCTGTGTATTTATGATTTCCATATATAAAGTGGGTGTTCCTCACAGGGGATTTGTAAGAATTAATCATTGTAAAATGCTTTGAAACTTTGCATAAAAGGCACTATTGAAGTGAAAATTATTATCAACTACTGATGTTTTCTACCTGCCATATTTACATGGATAGTGAATTGAACGATGATATTTTCTGCATGAACAACTGTATATAAAAAGCAGATCCATCTTTTATTTGTATGTCAGGTAGAATCCTTAATTAGGCAAAACAGCATCCACAAAAAATAAATGATAGTACTTGAGTAACCTATATAATTTGAAACAAGGTCACTTATTCTCTGCCTCCCTCTGATTTGAATTCATTCAGTTGCAATTTCTGCATATAAAACCTCATCCCATTTCAAATATTCTGAAATTCTTATTTTCTTGGTATCAGTATTTATTGTACAAGGAGGTTCTTTCCTTCTAAAGACCTTTGGAAAGATGAGATGGACTCTAAGAGAAAGAAAATGATAGTCTTGTATCACAGAAGATTCTAGATTTTCTCATACACCATTGATCAAATAAACAATGTATTACATATTAACTATATAAGCTGTGCTATGAATTTTTGTTGGATATTGGTAGTGCATAGCAAAAGTGACATACTTGCATGATACGGAGTCACCGGCTTCCCCTAGAAGCAAAAAACTGTGGAAGGATGTTCTTGGCAGTGGTCATGGAGAAGTGAATGCCACTATATGGGACAAAAAGACAGGATTTGATGGTGGAGAAAACAGAGGCAGAGTGGGGACTCTAAGAGAAAGAGAGATGAGGTTGTCAATAAAAGCCCCAGAGCGAGGAAACTTAAAGGGAAAGTAAGATCTCTGCTCCTCCTATAGAAGAAAGAAGTATTGGCAGGCCAGATTTACATAATCTGTAATTTTGCCCTAGCACAGTTCTGTACAGCATTTTGTGTTGTATTGTTGGTGTGCTGGTTTTGGAAATGATATTAAAAGATGTATTTAAATAAGGCAGGACAAACTGAGAATGGTAGAGCCTGGGAAAAGTGAATCACCCTAACCTGACAGGTAGTGGATTCTGATTTGGTAGGGAGTCCAAATTCAACAAGAGGGACAGGAGACACTGTGTTAGATCAATCAGGGATTTGTGCAAGGGTATTGCTTTGCTCTGGGTTCCCATCCCAGAGATCCTGGATTGTGTGTGGAACTGACTTTGTGGGTCTGGGCCTGGCAGCAAAGGCAAGTGGGTCTGACTTTGCAGAACAGGACTAGGTAGTAGCAAAAGCTGAAGGAGCTGATTTACCTGAACCTGACAGCAACAGATTGGCAAGTGGTAAGGGATTTTCCAGGTTAAAGGTAGATAGGCTGAGGAGAGCCACCTCTTGGTGGATGCTTGACCACCCCTGCGTCTAGCTGGATTTGTCAGATGAGCATTGTTCTGTGAATGGCAGCTCTGAGCCCCAACAAACCAAGCAATCAATAACTGGGACAGTGGGGCCAGTCATTCACCAGTATACTGCTTGGGGTTGCTAATGTCATTGTTATGTAAATAGATGTTCATTTTGTTCTACTACATGAAAAATATTTCTGGTTCCATATTCCCCAGAACTCCTGGGTGCTTGTGAATGGGGACTGACCTGGGGTGTTAAATGGTAAGTTCTGGAAGCAGATAAAGCTCAAGCCCATCATTTTGTTGAAAATGGAGTCCCCAGACATCATCTGACCCTGACATGACAGAAGGGCCACTGTCACAGACAGTCAGGGGAAGATCTCTGTATGAAGCAAGGTGTAAAGGAATAATTGGAAAAAGGAATACAACTTAATGTAATGAGGTATTTCAGATGCATGTTGCAGCCACACAGACAGCAGCTCACAGAGGGGAGCCAAAGCAGTTGAGGATGGCAGTCTGGGCCTTTCTTTTTTCCTCCCCTGCGAGTGAAGCATGGCTTCAGTTCACACCTTTTTCAGCTTATCTGCTATTACCCCACCTACGCTACAAATCAGTGTTTCAGTCCCTTGGATTGTAGTTTGGCTTTCAGCTTTTCATGTGTGAGAGAGAGATTGGCTAGGACACAGAACTCGGAGTTAGGGAGGATGGGGCCTAGTCCCAGTTCTGTTCTTTTCTTTGTGAGTGACCTTGGACAAATCATTTAACCTTCCAATGCCCCAGTTCCTAATCTGATAATGATACTGATCTACCTTTGTGAAGTGCTTTCAAACTGAAGGATGGAGAAGCACTAAATAAGCACAAAGATGTACAGATACTATTAGGAGGAAGTAGGGAGGCAGATATTCAAAATGTAGTAACCAATGTAAAGTCCATATGCTGCTCCTGATGCGTGTTAAAGGAGAACACTACAGCCTATTTAGGATGGAGAAGGAGAGGTTCCCGCATCCCCCACACAGAGCATAACGCACACAGCTGTTTTACTTTAAAAACATGACTATTCCCTCTCCACACTTTCAAATCCACCATGACCTAGGTTTGAGTTTGACTAAGGCTCACATAAACATTGCTTCATCATTTTGGCTCATCTATTAGTTTTCCTTCTTCTGTTTATGGAAAAAAAAGGTCAGCAATATTCCCTCAGTAACCTAAACAAGGATAAAACTGGCAAAGCTTTATTTGGCTTTCACAAAGGAAAATTGGTAGTTCACAAAGAATTTTTGGCTGTTATCCAAAAAAAAAAAAAAGAAAACAACCAACACCAAACCAAACCCCAACCCCTAACCCCACAAGAGAGCTGTCATAGTTGCACCTCGAGTCTTTTTTTTTTTTTGCCCTTCTGAAAATGGCAACTTTTAGGACTAGACTGAGTAAGGAGATGTAAAAACCTTCATTGCCTGCACTCCCCCTAGCAGTGCGAAGGAAAGCAGCCTCTGCATTCCCGCTATGTACCTTCTTGCCTGAGTGGGTGGAAGCGGTGGGGAAGGCTCCAACTCTTCCGGGTCACAGTCTGGTTCCCAGACTGCTCCTGGCCCATTGCAGCTACGTGCTGTTCCAAACATGAAGCTTGTGGTAAAGCCACGACTGAGCCTTCAATGTTTTGTTCCGCAGTGGCTGAGAAAGGAAGCAGCAGGAAAAGGATGAACAGGTCTGTGATTTGGGTTTGTTTTGTTCCTTCACACACACTATAAAAAATGTCCTTAGCCTAAAAGATCTTGATCCATTTAGTTTTTCCAAAAGTCAGTTCAGAGGTGACTTGATCAAGGTGTTGCATTAACTAGGTGGAGAGAACATTTCTGATGTTAGATGGCTCTTTAATCTAGCACACACAGACATAACAGGGTCTAATGGCTGGAAGCTGAAGACAGATAAATTTAGACTTGGAATAAGGTGCAATTTTAGCCATTGAACAAATTACCTAGAGACCTGATGGGTACTCCACCGCTTGAAGTTTTTCTGAAAGTTATATTCTAGCTCAGCCAAAACTTCTGGGCTTGATGCAGGAATCACTTGGTGCAATTCTATTGCCAGTGTATTGCAGGAAGTCAGACTAGATTATCAGAATGGTCCCTTCTTGCCTTAAATCTATTAATCTTCCTTCAGTCTCCTAATAGTCAGGTTAATAGCGCACCCAGCTTCAAGACTTGAGGCCTTTAGCACAGCCTCCCATGGTTCCATTCATGCTATTCGGGTCTTTATTTGGACTGGACAAATGCTGTAAATCTTCTTTGGGGTCACATACCTTGTGTGTTCAATTTCCCACAAATATTCTAATGAAGGAATTTACTAGTAGCAATATTTTTTAATTTAAACAAGTCTTCATAAACTGTAGTATGCACATGGGAAACCTGATTTGAAGAGCAATGCTTACCTAATCAGGGAACAGAAGCATGTCATGGACAGATATGTCCAATAAAATGCAAGCATTATAGCTCAAATTTCCAATGCTCACAGTACACTATATGCAAACTAGCTAGACAGCCAGAATTAGCCATCAAAATTGGACAGTGTATGATAAATAAAATAAAATAAATTTGTGGAAATCAAAAGCTATTCAAGAAAAGAGGGAACATTAATTAAATGAATTATTCACACAGCTCTAATTATTTATCATCACCTGTCCAGGGACTTTTCTTTGTTTTGTTTTAATGAATTTTGTTCCTTATTTCCATGCAAGAAAATTCAGACACTTGCAGGAAAAATATGTGATTCAATAGGTGTCTGGCTTGACAGATTTGGTTAATGATTCGGTACAGCTTATTCTGTGAATATGTAGTTTAGTGAAAGATGGATCTATTTTAATATGCTGCCCCTGCTTCTCATTGTGCGGTTGAGTATTAGCAAACAGAACATCTATTTATTTCACTTTGTGATGCAGGACTTTCTCCAGTAATGCATATTTCAATAGTTAATATGGTCATTATAGCTCCATCTGCACTGGTGAATTTGGAACATGCAATGTGCTTAAAACATACCCATAGGAAATCTAAAACCCACATCTACCCAACAGCAGGGCTGGAAGCTGAATATCTCTTAGAGGTGCCATTTGCCTTTGTATGTGACCACTTGGATGGGTGACAATGTTTAGAATGTAATGCACTATAACTACACCAAGGATTAGAAAGCACTTTGATTGTTTTACCATGTGAAATTCAGTCAGGTCACTTAGTGTCTGTAGACATGCTTAATCCTTGCGAGATGTTTAGCACTTCTAGCAGGCACAGAGTGTTGTTGATTTTCACTGGCTTAAATAGGAGTTGGGGGCTCAACGTATTCCAGGATCAGATCCTGTGTTTGAATTCCGAAAGGAATTAAAAAGGGGAGTGTGTGTATTGCGGTGATCATCCACAGGCAGTTGTAGTATATTAGCCATGTCAGAACATCTACTGTGGTTTTCAAATCATAATCTATTGATTTTTAAAGGGATGCTTTGCTGGCACTTAACTGTGAACAAACTGTACCATGGGGAAAGGGCTGTAACATTATGTAATAAAGATCTGATAATGCTCTGAAAATGTAATCACTATAAATAACCTCACAAGGTTTCATATTTATTCTCTTTCAATGACTTCCAAGCAATAGTTGCTCAGTTTACCAGTTAAAAGATGATCTGTGTAACTGCTGGCAATGCAAACTTGTCTTGGGATGTGAAAATCAGGCTGTGTTCTTCTGCATTTAACATCAACAGCAGGAATAGTGACTCAGTAACCAGAGCTTTAAATAGTTAAGTTGCCTGATGGAATACGCTGGCAGTTCAGCAACAGGCTTTGTTAGTGAAGTAGAGGGCTCTCACAGAGCAGAGTCTGAACAAGTTCAGAGGTTTCATCTTATGTAGCCACTTTGCTGAGCTAACCAGCCACACTTCCCCAATAAAAATAGTGAACCAAATCACTAATTTGTCTAGTTCCAGTGACTTCAATGGACTTACACCAGTTGACATGCAGTTTTTATTTTCTTAGACTCGGCAACGCGCACCACAATGATAAAATGAACCCGCTCTTCTGACAGAAGAGAGTCAGGCTGATATGGTTAGATTGCTAGAGAGTCAGACTGTGGGGAAATTAGACTGGCTTCTAGGTGCAAGATGTCTGGCTGCTGTGTGTGATTTTCTGGCATGTCATAAATGTGGGGTTAAAAATACATTCGCATTTTTATACAATGCTTTGAGATCTAAGGATGAATATTGCTGCATAAATGCTAAGCATGATTATGTATCTGAGTTTCTTCTCTCAGCATCTTATGGTTTATGAAAATAAAATATTAAAGGCCTCCCTAACTCTTAGCTTCCATCACCAACCCTCCCACTCCCAGCCTAATGGCAAAACAGCTTTGCTGATGGGTTGGGTTCCTTGGATTTATTTTGACTGGAAGAAGGGTAATTATCTTTTTCTGAAATGAGGCCATTATGCATTTCTTTATTTCAGATGAAAGGTCTATGGTATTTCTTTTGGGTCTGTGTCTTCCTCCCTTCATCGGCCTCACCCTGCTGTCTGCTTCATCATATGTGTGGATGCTTGTGTTCCCCTTTTTGTGCCACATATATTCAGCAACCAATTCTGCACCTCCTGCACGTAAGCAACTTCCACTGAATTCAATGTGGTTTTTTTTTTGTTGCTGATTCAGAAAGTTATTAAAGAATGTGCATGTGTACAGCAGTAGTACTATTCACATGGGTAAATACCTGCTGAATCCGGGCCTGTATCCTGTAGCGGTCACACACTCTAGCACTCATGCTTTTGCCTTGTCTGTGGTTGTCTCTACTCTTCAGTTGTAAAGAAGCCCCTGCTGTTTGAATATCATATATTCATCATTGAATTCACAATATGTCATATTGTTTCAACATGTGTCTGTAGACACTTCTCTAATCTTCACAGTGAGAGTCAAATTCTTTGTTGGTGTACATTTACACTATTTAGTCCTAAATATCCACTGGGATCACTGTCTGTTGTCTCTGTTCCACTTCTGTGTACTTCTCAGGATAGATAAGTACTAAATATTTTGGAGTTGGGCATCAGTCATATTTTTAATGTTTTACAAATAGGTCCAAACTTTTGGATCTGAATTTTACAGCTTCGTTCTCTCTCTAGAATGTTTAATCCAAGAGATCCTCTGTGTTCCAGATGAAAAGCATTGGTACAGCAAGCTTCAGAACCCAAGAAATATCCAACCATGGTAACCTCCACTGTTAATGTTATGGGCAAAGGACAAAACCTACAGTTGTCTTTTTACAGAGTTAATGCCTCTCTGTATCTGAAGAGCTTGCAATAGCAGAGTGTCAAGGGCTGATGTATAAATCATTATTCATTAATTCTATCTTAACAGCAAAGTCAGGACATGCAAATCAAAGCTATTTATCTACAGGAAAGATTTTAAAATATATTTGTACAATTTATAAATTCATTTTAGGATATGTTAATTTCTTATTAGGATATGCAAATTAGCATTTAGGTTGTGCAAATCTATTTGAGGCTATGCAAATTAATTTTAGATATGTAAATTCAGTTCCTGACACAAGCCATTTGAATCTATTCACTAAATCCAGTGTTTAAAACAATAAAGTCCAAAGAGTGTGGTTAAAGGTAATGGCAGTTTTTACAACTCAAAGGTGAGATTTATGTAATTGAAACTCCCTAGATTTAGATGTATAAAACAGACATATAGAAGTTAGAGGATATGATACTATATTTACAGAAGTCAGTCATAAAAGTGTTTATTCTGAATATTTTATCCATTATATATTGTTTTATTGCTGAATGGTTTTTAAAATGAAAATTCAAATTATTGAATTACTTTTTATATAAAATTAAAGAAAATCCTGGATCCTTCCCCTCCCACCCTTGTACTTTGAATCCAGGTTCATACTTTACAGCTGGACCTTAAATCTTTAATTAGCTGCATAGAAACTGCAGATAATAACAACTCAGAATTTTTGGAAAGGTCAGATCTGGATCTAAGCTTCTGAGGTGGCTCCAGTTTTGATAATGAACTGTTTTTCTAATGCACTGAAGTGCAGACACGCAGACTTGCATACATAGTTATGAAACTGTAATACCTTTGTTTTCTCTGTTTTGCACCTTTAAATTTCTAATAGCTCTTCCTGCTTGTAAAAACAGTTTTGTTTTGTTTTTTTCAGAGTTGCTGCTGCCTGTTAGAAAGGAGACATACATACTGTGCTGTCCCATGAAAACTTTACTTTTGTTCTTTCTTCAGTATTAACTCTCTTCTGCATTAAAAAAAAATCATGAATCGTGCCCCCCACATTCATGAAACTGTGTTAAAATCATTTTTTTTAAAATAAACAATACATTTTGGATTCTGGTACTCTTCTGCTTTCTGAACCTTTCAAGTAGAGACAGGTTATATTTTCAAGCTTTTCTCTGAAACCATAAGAGCTAGAAACTTACGGTTTAAAACAATTAAACCAAGAGTCTCAAGTATTCACATGACTCCAGGAGTGGTCTTTAAGAAAAATACCAATTATTGCAAGACTCCCAATAAAATTGAAAGAGTTGACAATAGATGACTTATCAAGTCTTTTTAGGCAGAAAATACATACCCTTAAAATAAAATAAATCCTCTTTGCTATGAAGATACCACTCACAAAACCCTGGATCCAAACACACTGAAATTTTGGGAAAGTTAAGATCTGGATCTTACCTTTGCAGCTGGGGCCCAACCTCTACTTTTCTGATATATCTCTTCTGAGACACATGAGCAAAAATGCTGCCTCATCCAATTCAGCACTTATATCACAAATCAGGTTCCACCAGTGGTGAGTGAAACTCTCTGAATTTGTGAGGTTATGTTCATTTGGAATTCTAACACACCAACACTTTCCAAAGCCTTCGTGATTCTTGGGCCTGCACAATTGTACTGGAAAACTCACCAGAGATTTCCAGTGCTCTCTTGGTTCCAATCAAAGCGGAAATATCTCAAAAAAGCTTTTCTCACAGTGTTCCAGCATTTCCACTCCCAGCTAGAAGCAGGAATTGCAGAGGTACACCAACTTGAAAAAATAATGTAATCACACTTTTCAGAATCTCCAGAAAGTTTTAACTTAGTATTGATTTGACTTTTTGCTAAAACATGATTATTTTCTCTGTTATCGGAACTGGTTTAACCAGCACTAGCTTGTGCTCTTATTCTGCAAGAATTAGTCCTGATGACCTAAACTTATATTAAATATTTTCTTCCCTAGAGGTAGAATTCTATGCAGTTTTCCACTTCTAGAGTGTCCTATAAGGAGCAAAGCTCCTAGAGACAAGTAAGAGTTAGCCTCTTCCCAAGAGCTGCAATTTACAATGTTCAGCAAAATAAAGTCCTCTTTATTGGTGAGGGATCATTTATGCTGAGCAGCTAGTAAGGAGGTAATAATTTATTCATGATCAAAAAATATGGTGGAGCTCCCCTGAGAAATCATCAGGCACAAATGGCAGAGGCTATATTATATATTGGCAAGTGGCTGATGTTGCACTCATCAAACCTGCTAACTACAGGCTAAAAACTAGAGCCTCAGCTGGCATAAATTGGCATAACTCAGACCTGAATGGATTTATGCTGATTTACACCAACTAAGGGTCTGGACCTCTAATTTTCAACTTGTTGCTTTAGTTCTTACTCGGAAAAACTCTCATAGATTTCAATTATACCCAATAATAATTAGCAATATTATTTTTGACTGAACAATAATACTTTCTATTTAGGTGGTCCACCATTAAAACACCAGTATTCCATATCTGCTACTGTACTGTGCTATTTGACATCGCTCTCTTTTCCCCTATACTTAGGATAGGAAGTAGCTATGACACATCTGATATCGCTCACGTCAGGTACCTGAGACGCCCGCTGGCCAAATGCAGAAGCTTAGCATTAGACCTCTAGAAAGGCAATAGCACTGAAGATGAGGTCAAAGTAGAAGGACCACCATTCAGATTATCCCTTTGCTGTCACTTTTCCTTCTAAGCCAACATAGCATCACAATCTCATCACATTAGCCATTTTCACATTAAATTAGCCACCCTCTGTCTGCATAAATTACTTTAGTTTCTTGCCAAAGACGATGAAAGAAAGAAAACTTCCTAACACAATAAAACTCAGCTTCACTGTGACATAAAAACTGGATTTGTCATTTGTGATTTTCCCATCCTATCAGCCTCCCTCCAAAGGGCTTAGCTAAAATGAACCCTACAATATGATCAAAACTGAATAGTGATTTTGTGTCTGGTAGGAAACAAACTTGTTTGACAGTCAGTTCACTAGTGGGCATAGAGACGCTGAAGCTTATGGTACCTTTGAGAGTAGTTGCATGTAACTTTGTAGTGATGCCACTTCTGAAAGGAATCACTGCTTGAGAGTGCAAGGTTTACCCTAGGATTAGGCTATTGGGCTGCTTTGTTCTGGAAGCCATTTTGTTCTCACATGAATTGTGGTTGTTTGACAATAAAGACCAGCAGTGATATCTCAATGCTCTTTTAGAGAAGATGAGCATGGTTTCAAATAGTAAAAGTGCCCAGTTTGATGAAATAGGAATCTACTAACTGATTTGAAGAGCTATCAATGCTCAACAAGTGCTCAACAAGAGGGGTCAATGATCATTTTTGCTCATATTATTAAAAGGTTGCCAATTTAACTTTATGAGCAAAACCTTTGATAGACACCTAGTGAACATTTGACTTTGAAGAGCAGCATGTGTTGGCTTGAGTCAGGAGTTTCAAGTCAATACCAATGGTCTTTTTAAAAGCAGTAAATTGGTGTTAGGTTTTTTGGCCAACAGGGAGCAGAATACAACAAAACAACTGAAACTCAGCAGCTAGTCATAAAGATTAATCAGAATGGGTACAGTGATGTAGCCACCTCTGGAGATGTAGGGACAAATTCATCATGGGTATAGTACATACCACATTAAGCCAGTAATGAATTGGGCCCTATACTCAATGCTGACCTGGGCCATACGTATATGAGAAAGTTGCATCAGTTTGATTTAAATAAGTTTTAAATCCGATTTAATCACTGGTGCAAATGCCTGTGTGGACACTCTTATTGAAGTTTAATAGTGGCTAATTTTAATTTAGCTTAAACCAGTTTCTAATCAATTTACACCAAGCCAAAATAGGACTGGTTTAAACTGACATAACTGTGTCCACACATCTAGGGCATACACCAGTTAAACTAAATACTTCTAAAGGAACAAAAGTTTCTGAAGCTAAAAATCTGTGTTTTAACTTGGTTTAAAATACAGGTGCTGTGGGCTGCTTCTGCCCTTGAAGAAAATATCTGTCATGACTTAGATTTAAACAAAGTTTCTTGAACTCTAAATTTGAAACAGCACATTTAAAGGAAGGTGGGCGGATGGGTATGGAGGTGGAAAAGCGAAAAGACAAAGGGAAGAGAGCAGGGGAGAGCTCTTGGGAATCTGTGCACGGAAAGCTCTCAAAGATTTTTGAAGTTGAGGAGTTATATTATGTTAATACAAGTTCTAATTGCTAGGCAATAAACAACACCCACATGCCGAATAAATGTCAGGACCAAACTTATTTCTAAATCTGCTTTGAAACAATGTCAGTCATTGCTATTATCACAAACAGATGGAACCTTTTTTGCTAACATTAAAATAAAATAATAATAATAAAAAATAACCTAGGGTTATTAGTTACCTGAAGTAATAGACCTGGGAGTGGGAGGACAAAAATGTAGTTAGTTGTTACTGTTTGTGAGTCAACTATTAATAAAAAGCTAGAATTGCATTGTTGAAACAGATGTACCTGTTGTATATTAAGCTGATTATGGGTGAGGTCAGAGAAATGTGAAATGGCTGGCAATAACATTGTGATGTAAACCAATTCAGCACTAGCTTTCCAAAACACTATGCAAGGGTTTTTCATGCAAAGTATCCATGCACTCGTTATGTGGGCAACACCCTGCATTTCTGCTCGCAGACAAAATGGACATTTACAAATGCCTACTTATATGGGGAAATGGGGGATTTTGACCATGCACTGGCTGCGTGAATAGTTTGTGTAACTCATCCATTGTGAAGAGCTTTGAAAATCTGGCCCTTCAAGTATATCAAGCTATTTAAGATAAAGGACAATGTGGGCACAAGAACAAATGGGAATAAATTAGACAGGAACAAATTCAGATTGCAGATTAGGTTTCTAGACATTAAGGGATTAGGTTCTGGAACAGCCTCCCAATAAGAGTTGTGGGGGCAAATAACTTAACCATTTTTAAGAGAGAACTGCACAAATTTATCAGTGGGTAGTTTGTGATGATGGTGGGGCAGGGCTCAGTCAGATGTTCCTATAATCTCAGCAGGGCTTCAGCTAATCACCAGCAAGGGTCAGAAAGGATTCCCCCCAATGTGTTCTAGGTCCTTTTTTTTTTTTGTCTCCTTCCTCCTAAACATCAGGAATGGCCATAGCTGGTGGTAGAACCCTGAGCGGGTAGAGCCAGGGCTCTGAGGTGTCACCAAGCATTCTCTCTCTCTTCTCTGCTTGGCTGGCTGGTTCTTGCTCACATACTCAAGGTCCAACTGATCACCTTATGTGGGGTCGGGAAGGAATTTCCCCCATGTCACATTGGCAGTGATCTTGGAGAGGTTTTCACCTTTCTTTGCAGCATGGGGGTGAGTCATTTGCTGGGATCATCTGGGTATATCTCACTTAACCATTTCTCTGCCATGGCAGATACCTACAGCATTGGTGCACCTCCTGTTTTCTGCCTGTGGCACATAATAGTCTAGTCTCCTCTGGGCTGTAACACTTTGATCTAATTCTGGTTATTGGGTTTAGCGTGCAAGTACTGGATGGTCTTAGTGGTCTGTGATCCAGAGGAAGTCAGCATGGATGCTCTGGTTGTCCCTTCTGGCTCAAACTCTATGCCATATATATGTAAAGGAAAAGCAAATGCCAGCATTAACACTGGCAAAAAAGTAGCTATTCCAGTTCAGTTGCTCATCTGAAGCTAAAAAGCTTTCTAGGGGTTAAAACAAAAAAGCGAGCAAAGCACAGTTCGTGTTTAAGAACATGTCAAAGCAGAGCACATAGTATAACTTTGAGGTACAGGAACCCATTATCTTGCAGGAGAAGTCTCCGGATGTGGTTAAAATTCACCTTCCCTTCACAGCAGGCCACCCACACGTTCCTTTTCAGTATGCATTAGGGACCCCAAGCCAGGGTGTTCAAAATGACAACTAAGGCAGCTAAGTAATTTGAGCAGAAACTGAGTGAAGCAATCTTACCCTTAGTTATGAGAACATGCTTCAGATCAAACCTTTCATTGAATTTGGACCATAAAAAGAAAGGCATGGGATCAGAATCCTGGTACCTAAAGAGAGGTACAGACATTCGGCGGACATATTTTGGAAAAAGAGATAACCCAGTGGTGTTAAGGTTACAGAGAAAAGGGTTCTGAAAGGAGTGTGCTCCTTGTCCAAAAGAATGTCATACAGGGTGCATAAGAATGCATGCTAACGCAGAAGGAGTCCCAGTACCAGAGCACGGTGAACTGATGTTATGTTATATATCATTTCTTTATTTTCACAGATCGGCAGCCTCCTCCTAGATGCAGCGAAACAGTCTTATAAAAAGGTCCCATTTGCTTTAGGAAGCAGCACTTAGATAACAAGTTGTTAGGAGCCTTGTGAGTACTGTAGATATAGTAGCTGTATGGTTGGATGGATAGATGGATCAAAAATTAAAATACCTTCATTCATCGTTAACCAATGTTGGGAAAGTGTTTTGAAGATTAATACTACCATATAAATAACAAGCATAGTCCTTACTGATGTAACAGGAAACACTCCACACAAAGTCCCCTGACTTGCAACTAGTTCCCAAAAAATATCATGCTAGATGGAACAGCTGTTGAGATCATATGCATAAAGACACACATGGCTTACCTGATGTCACTCACTTTGTTTGACGGACCTTTGCTCTGCAATTAAATAACAAACACTGTGTTAGAAAATGACAAATGCTGCTCATAGATTACAACTTGGTAATTAATGAGCCACTAACGTCTTATGGAAAACTTTGGAAACTGGAAAAAGCTTTGGAAATAATGTTGCTTGTATGTGTATTGTAATGTTGCTTCTTTTCTGTATTTTTATTTCACTTGTTCTTCATTACTAGAGACCCGGTGAAAACATGATCCTTGCTTCCTTAGGGTTAGACTGTGCCGCAAGACACAGCCCTGAACGAGGGGCACTTCAGAATTTGCACTGCCCCAGATGTAGTCCCAAAAGGCATTATACATCAGAGACACCCATCTGGGGCATGTCTTCTCCTGTGTTCCCTGCCACAGTTCAGGGAAACTGTACCTGTATTCCCTCTCTGAGGTCCAGCAAGGGCACCCAGTCTAGAATCCCACCTCTCTTGGGTGAAGACCTACATCATTCTCCCTCCCTCCTGCACAGTTCCCTGCTGACACTGTCAGTTCCCTAGCATGCCAGGCTGCCTGAATAGGTCTGTATCCATGCTTTCCTTTCTTCTCAGAAGCTACAAACAGTTGTAATTACCCACAGCTATAAGTCACCCCCCAGCTCCTTATAATCAAGCACATTTATTCTTAAGATGAAACCATTACAGAGAAAACACATGAAATCTCCTATATGCATGCTAAAAGCTTACCCAAGAGTACCCATGAGTCTGATGGGGCCTCAGAAAGTCAAAGTCCTTCCAACCCTTCCCAGGAAGGATTGGGGCCCTTCCTAGACAGCAGGTCCTGTCCTTTTGCTGGATCAGAAAGAAGGCTCTGAGTCATTTTAAACTGAGGCTATTTAACCAAAAGTCTTTTCCTTTGGCTGTTGGTATCTTGAGAATCTAGTTTGAACCAATATAGGGGAGCTTCCCCAGGCGGGGATAACTTCTCTGGAAGTGTTATAACCTGAGTGAATATGCCTAATCACTCCTCAAACACTGCCAAATTATTGGCATGGACTATCAGTTGTTTTGCTTATTTTATTTAGTAGGCCTTAGTAGCCTTAGCATAACTAGGCAGGCCAGGAGAGAAGGGGGGAGAGATGTGACCATGAGAATTGAGCATGATCTTGCACTGTCCTGTCCTGCTACTTTCTAACTGATGGGGTAGCGTCTGTGAAAAACAGGAAGTCTGTTTATGTTTGACTTCTGGTGTGTTTGTTAGGGCCCATAAGATTGCAAATGCTGCAAAAACACATCTGTATAGCTAACGATTTAAAAGAGCTTGCTTAATTGTTTTTCTTTGATTGACATGTTGTTGATGTAATTGTAGCAGTTACTAACATAAAAAGGGTAGAATATCTGAGGATTTTGGATTTGACCTTCTGGACATCTCTTGGAATCCCCAGTGACAGACAGGCCTCTCTGTTTGACCACTCGAGATGCCTCCAGACCATGGGTAACTATTATTTGGGGGTGTTTTACAACCTGTTGAGTTTGTGCATGCTTGAGACTCATATTGTAGAGACTTTTAAGTAAAGGTATTCTGTTGGGAGTGCTGGAAACTAATAAAGGCAAGCCTCTGAAGTAAAAGCATTTGGTTCTGACTCGTCTATGCTAGCCATATAGCAGATGGAAGCACTGTGTTTCCCTTGGTTTATGTCATACCAGCTCACAGAAAGCAAAGTCATGGGTTTGAGGAATGCTGGGTAACGCAAGGTCCCACAGGAAGGCTGTAGCAGAACAGGGAATAGGTCCTTAGTCCCAGGACAAAACCCTAACCACTGAACCATCCTTCTTTTTTCTGAATATTTCTTAGCCCCAAACTTTACCTATTAAATCATATTTTATAAATCCATTTGTCAATGGACAGATATGACAGCTGCACAGTGCACACATTAATATACTCAATCAAATAAAGCTGCAATTTCCTGGTAATGATTGGCCATATATTTCCATGTTAAGTGCAACTGCATGCTATTAGAGTACTTCAGGTGCATAACTATTAATGTCAACTAAACTGAGGGCGTACTGAGGGCCAACAAGAGCTAAGTTACATGGTTATTAGGAACATTGTGTTTAGAGACCTGTGGATGCTGATTTTTCAAAAACAACAAACTACCAGTTATGTTGCCTGTATTTATTCCCTCCTTTTAATCAGTGTGAGGACATTTGCATGGAAATAGGACTTTTGTTAGTAGTATTGCTTTAGAGATTAATTCCAATCAAAATCCTAAATCTGAATGCCAGGAAACGTAGGTGACATTCAAAATCCAAAACCTGCAAGGGGATTAAGTGTTCCAAATTACAATGGACTGAACCAAAAATCCAGTTTAATTGACTGAACCAAAACTTCAGATCCAAATACTTTGCCTCCTAATCTGGAGTCAAATCTGAATCTGGTGGCTTTGAGTGCACTTTTGTTCTTAACAGCTTGTTAGTTCTGGCTGCTTATTGTCCATGTGACTTTATAGGGTCAAAATCAGCAAATAAAACCATAACAAGTCCCTTAGGGTGAGATTTAGGTATTGCAGCACAGTGTGCCCCAGCATTTAGAAAATCACAGGAAGAACATTTGTGATCCACAAAGCTGAGTTAGTGCCTGGTCTCCCTGTTCAGTGAGACAGGCACCTTAAGAGTTCAATCCACAGAAGTCAGCATGCTAGGCGTGGAGATGGCAATGAGAAGGGGGAGTGCTAAACCCTCCCGCTCTCTGAGTTAGGCACTAAGCTCTGCTTTGCAATCCTCAAACAGTAACCAGCCCTCTGGAGTTAGGCAGCTTTCTTGTGGAAATGAGTGAGGTGCACTGCCTTGCTACACACGAATAGCTGAAGGAGATCCTGCCACCACCCACCTTATAACTTTTAGCCCAGTTGTTACAGCCCTGGGCTTTGGGAGACACAGGTTTGATTCCCCCTCCTCTGCTAGAGGGGGAGAAAGGATTCAAGCAGGGCGCTCTCATTTCCTAGGAGCTGACTCAGACGGCTGACTTATGGGACATTCTGATGTGGGGCTCCCTCGGAGGGTCTCTCCAGTGGAAGTTGTTCCACTGTGGATAAATAACGAAAGAGTGATTGAGCCAGTTAGAGTGAGAATGACTCGGTAGCCCAATGGTTGGGGCACCCACCTGGAAGGGGGCGCCCCGGGGTCCAGTCCCCTGCTCTAATCACTCTGTCATTATTTCTCTTCATTATATCTCTTGGAGAGACTGAGGAAGCCCCATGTCAGCATAGCCCATAGCTAAATGGTTGCAGCTCACTCCTGAAAGGTGGAATACCCCTGTTTGAATCCTTTGTCCCACTCTCATGGAGCAGAGTGGGAGACTGGGTGTCCCATATTCCAGGTGAGTGCTCTAACCACTGGGCAAAATGTTCTAAGGTGGGCGCTGCCACCTCTTTCAATGGCCAGATTTTGAATGGACCCGATCTGGTAGGCAGCCTCTGAGTACCCTCCAGATCAGGCCCTGTCCGTGACTTCGGCAGTCAGCTGCCTATCTTCCCTAGTCTGTGACTTGGGAGCTTAGCAGAAGATAGGCATCCAGAAGCCTAGCTGGAAGAAGCAGTGGGCACACCCCGAGGTAGAACACAGGCACTTCAGGCACTTTTATCCTGCAAACTTTGGCACCAAGAGAATTTCGGTGTTTGTTGGGTTTGACAGGAGTTTTGCAAATTGCAGTGGAGCCAAAACTGGGACTTAGGCACCTACATTCCTTTGTGAATCTGGGCATTAGTCTCTCTATGCCTCAGTTCCTCATCTGTAAAATGGGGACTTTCCTACCTTGCAAGGGTGTGGAGGATAAATACATTAACAATTATGAGCTGCTCAGATACTATGGTAATGAGGGCTAGATAACTACCTAAGATAGCTAGAAAAGGGCAGTACTTAATAGTTTTGTTTGAAATAATTAATATATTAAAATCATTGTCAATGCCTCTTCTCTGAATCAGGAGTTCCCTTTGAAAACTTTTATCCCATTAGAATAAAGGGACAGAAGCTGTAAAAATAAAATTCACCATAAAAGACTTTCATTTAACAGAGGGGCAAAAAACACATTTGAAAGGAAAGTGAGAGGGTCTGTAGAAATGCATTCCCATGTCTCCTTTAGGGTCCTTAAGCATCATCTGTTATGACTCCTACAGGACATTTAAGAATCATCTAACACCAGGGCTAAAAGAGAGTTTGTGAAGAAAAATGTAGATAATGAGAGAAAACAGACATGTTGTTGAGATCTAGACTAATGTGAGATATATCAATACAGTAAACAAAAACAAACAAACAAAAGCACATGGAAAACAATACTGTATCAGCAGGAACAATTTAAAAGCAATGATAATTACATGCCTCCAGAAAAAGCAGAATTGAAAAAACACAAAGGTAATTCATTTTCAGCATAGCAAGTTGTAAGTGATAGTAAAGAATGTTAGAGACCGGAAGGGTTATTTTGTCATTTGATTTCAGCCTCATCTAAAATTATTTCTCTATTTATAAATGATATCTTCCAGGTTCTCTGGTTCTTTTTAGCATGACATCACTATATTTCTAGATATCTAGCTAGAAGTTGAAGAGCTTTGTTTTAAATATAAAATTCCTATAATTTCATAATCTTCTAGAAGGCTATTTCACTTTCTATTGTGCCTACCACAAAGGTATCTGAGGTGCAGATTTTATAGGTATTAAGGTAACTAAAGATAGGGGTAGGTGATTAGTAGGATTTTCAATAGCACCTAACTCCCATTGATTTTAATCCCACCAAGCACTCACCTGTATCTTTAGGTACCACAATACCATTAAAAATCTGGCCCTGAGTGCCCAGGAGCAGTTTGAGAGGACCCTTTCTTTTTTTATGCTGAAAGCACTTCTTTCAGATGGTAAAGGCACAGAATCTCTCATCTCTTAAAGCTCTTTTGTGCCATTCTGGCAATGAAAAACCATCTTAAGTGGCACTTAAAGATTGTCCCCATGTTGGGTGGATCATCAGATGGTGTAAAAGCCATTATGGACATTCTGTGCAACCCCATTTTGCAGCTACATAAAGACATGGGGACATGGCTGGATTATCTGTCAGACTAGTTTTTGGGGCTATGGGAACCCCAGCATGAATGAAAGGATCCCTGAGGATGTTGTAAGCTATACTGGACCTACACAGCTCATCCAAGGGTTGAGGAACAGGAAAGGTGGCAGGAAGCCACTTTTGATCCCATAAACCAGACACAAACACTCACTTGAGTCCTGGGCCAAATACAGTTTGGTCAGACTTAAGGACCAAGGCCTAAGAGTTTTACTTCTTGTAAAACTGGGCATGACAAAAACACAAAAGCCTCTATTCACATGAGACCTTATGAGGTAAGAGCTGGTTTAGATGCTTTTATGGATCCCCGATAAGCTGAGGACTAGTGGCATGTCCCATGTGGGCTGCTCAGGAGGTAGCTATAATCTAGTGCAACCCAACCCATATAGCTTTGCACTGCTTCAATGTCACTGATGGCTATTTGATGGCTTACATCATATAAAATGAATTGGTGGCCTTAGAACAATTCCAGCCTCATCAGGGAAGCTATGGCCAGAATGACTATGTAGCGGTAGGGTTTAAGGACCTTCAGTAGGAGCTCAAGGTGAGGCCATTCTCCAGATTTCCAAAGGCATTTAAAGGTACCTAAAGATGCACATAGTCCCTTGTGGGAATTTCAAAAGCACCTAAGCAGGTTAGGTGCATAATACTCATTGAAATCATTTCCTTCCATCCCCACCACATATCTGCATATGCATGGAGCTAGCCACAACCTGACCCCTGAATTACACTATCACCCTACAGGTGATCCCAACTAGTCAGGTCTGCTGAGCAGCCCAAACTCCGATGGCTTATGCTGAAACTACTATGTGGATAAATCCAGGAACCCATGTTTCTGTGCTGTCATTCTGGCACCTTTCATCATCACTAACTCAACTTAAAAAATGATTATAGAGAAAGGGAAACCTTGTCTGTGCTGCATCCACCAGCACCAAAGCAATCAGAATGCAGAGGGGTCATAAATCATTATGCTATCCTTTTTCTCTCTGTGCATGTGTTATTATAAGACCTCAGCTACTCCCATCCATGCTGGGCTGAGATAAACAGATGGCAGAGTGTCGCATCACATCCAACTGAGGAGCCAGCAGTTCCCCAAATATGATTCTTTTCTCTTTTTAAATTGTTTATTAGTGTTTTCTTGTCCTCCTTCATCTGTATGGTCTCATTTGACTTTATGGCCCATAGCTACATTGGCAGAGAATTAGATAAAGTTTTCTGGAACTGAAAATACAGTCTGTCCTTCTTCCACCCAACTGACATATCATGAATTGTGATGAATGATCTTGAAGTGAAAGGTCAGAAGCCATCTGAATAAAATTATGTGTGGCCCATGGAAAGAATAATAGAATCATAGAAATGTAGGACTGGAAGGAACCTTGAAATCATCTGATCAAATCCCCTATACTGAGGCAGGACTAAATATTATCTAGACCATCAGTGACAGGTGTTTGTTTAAAGTGTTCTTAAAAATCTCCACTGACGGAGATTACACAACCTTCCCAAGCAATTTGTTCCAGTGGTTAACTACCCTTATCATTAAGAGGTTTTTCCTAATGTCTAACCTAAATCTCACTTGCTGCAATTTAGGCCCATTATTTCTTTTCCTTTTCACAGTGGATAAGGAGAACAATTTATCACCCTCATTTTTATAACAACTTTTTATATACATGAAGACTGCTATCATATTTATCATGTCCCTCCTCAATCTTCTCTTCTCCAGATGAAACAAATCCAGTTTTTTCAATTTTTGCTCATAAGTCATGCTTTCTAGATCGTTAATCATTTTATTGATCTCCTCTGGACATTTTCTAATTTGTCTACACCTTTCCTGAAGTGTGGTACCCAGAACTGACCAATACTCCAGTTATGACCTCACCAGTTCTAAATAGAATGGAAGAATTACTTCTTGTGTCCTGCTGACATAGGAGGATCCTCTGCTGTGACATCCATTATAACATCCTTGCTTCCTGTGTGGAAGCAGCCAACAAGAATCCTGTGCTCCTGCAAGTGGTTTTGTGTGGAGAGGGATATGGTGTTGCTGATACCATCTCTACTGTTTCTCTATCTAGGTCTTCCTGAACCAGGGGTTCTCAAATTGGGGGCCATGACCACTCAGGGGGTTGCGAGGTTATTATGCGGGGGAGGGATTGCAACCTGTCAGCCCCTGTGCATGACAGGAAGGATGGCATGGCATGGGGGGTCATCACTTTTGTGTGGGGGTCGTCATAACTTGAAATATTTTCAAAGGGAATCCCAGCAAAAAATGTCTGCGAATCCCTGCCATGAATACATGTAAGGCTACTGTCCGCTCTTTCAAGTCCCTTCTCTGAACCCACTTCTGTTTTGATGACCACAAGAAAAGCAGCCAGTATGTGTTAATAACTAGTGAGGGATGTTAGTTGAGTGGCAATAGGAGAAAGTCAATATTTATGTAATCACAAATCTGAATGCAAGCATATGTACATTAGTTATTATATATATAACAATTGTGTATATTTGATTTGTCTGTCCCCTGCCCTTTGTATGTTTCCCAAATTCATGAATTGTGAGCTATCTGGGGGCAATCACCGCATTAATTTCTCTGACCCTGATTGTGCAATGAGCTGCAAATGAGTCATGCACACCCAGGAATCTGTATTGTCCTCAGGGGAGATCTGCCTCCATGGAGCTCCTTGCAATACTGGACCCTGTTTGTGCCATGGCTTGCACAGTTTGAGGTACTTATATGGCCCCCATCACCACAGTATCCGAGCACCTCATAATCTTTAATAGGCCCAGGTCTTCACAGGTATTTAGCTGCCTAACTCCCACTGTTTTCAAATTTGGGTGTTGTGAGGATAAATCTAAGTGACTTGCCTAAGGTCACACAGGATGTCTGTTGTGCAGTAGGGAATTAAACATGGGTCTCCTAAATCTTAGGCTAGTGCCCTAATCACTGACCATCATTCCTCTCAACAAGACCCTGCTTCTGATTGTGGCACTGGGTGTTGTTACAACGTAAATATAAAGCAATACTACAGTCACAGTGTTCAGCGACTGGTCTTTTTTGATTCACCACTACAAAGTATTAGGGAGGCATATAGCTTGCCTTGGTTTAAAATACGATGAGACACTTTTAGGACTAAGAATAGCATCATCAGTCAGAGTAGTTAGGATAAAAGTATAAAGTCTATTAATGCTGACAAGCCAGGTCATAAACTAATCACTCGCTAGGACTCTTTCATGGTATAGTATTCTCAAAATTATGTGCATCATTGGTGGCTTCTGGATTCCACTGAACACAGGTAATTCTAGAGTTCAAAATACCACATAACAAAGGACAACTTGCCATCAGTGCTTATTGCCAGCTCATATTCTCTTCTCTTTTCTGTTACTCTATTAAAAAGACCAAGACATTTTGTAAAGGGCGTGAACAGCTAGCCAATCTAGAGGCAAAACAACCTCCCACCAGGGGCACAGAACAATAGAGAATTCTATGGTGAGTCAGATTTAAGAGAGAGGAGGGAAGGAGATTAATGCACTGAGAGAGTTGGAAGCACTGAAGAAGAATAAGGTTTTAAAATGCAGCAATTAGAAGCTTAGAGCTCTATTCGGCTCTCTGTTAAACCAGGCTAAGTGTGGAATGATTCCATAGAAATTGTTTGCTATGTTTTTGTAACCTTGTCGGCTCCAGGATATTAGAGAGACAAGGCAGGTGAGGTAATAAATTATATTGGGCTAACTTCTGTTGTTGAAAGAGACAAACTTTCACATAGCTTTTCTTAGGTCCAGTAAAAGTTATTACCTCACCCAACCTTTCTCTACACATTAATCAGTAGAGACACTCTAAACTGGGGGAACTGAGAGAAGGTTTTGATGGTTAGTATCTGTGCATCAAGGGAAGCTGCCAAAGTTATCTGGTCCTGTATGTAGCAATTACTTCATATAAATGCATTCTTTCCCCCATTTCTTACTTCTTTTTGGGTGATTCATCCAAACACATGTTGTCACTAGAATCTATTTTTCCTTTGATCTGACTATTTCTCTCCCATTAACCTTTGTTGAGCATATTAAGCACTCATGGTTCTAAGATGATGAGTTTTTTGTGGGGTGGGGTGTGGGGGTTAATTAGGGCTTGGCATGGCATTTCTGTTAATTTAGTTGATTGCAGGTTTTTACATTTATGGATAATCTAGACATAATTGCATAGTGATGATTATAGGTTGGAGAGTTCCACTAGTAGCTTTTGTAGGTTTAAAAGCCTGGGGTTGGGGAGAAAGCTTTGCATTCTCCTAGTGGGACAATTGCATGCTTGCTACTTTTCCAAGAAGCAGTTGCCTGCAGTTTCTAGTGTAGGATCATAATTACCCCCTTTCTGAAACACTCTGTGAAGGATACAGTTTGCTTAGAACAAACAGATTCACCCTAAATCCACATTGTTCAAATCATGGTGCTTTATTCTTACAGATACATAGTAGAAAAATCATGGGGAAAATATAACTAAACAAAATCAGATTCAATCTCTCAAAAGACTCAGTCTGCTTAATATATTTTATTTTTCTCTCTTCTTTTATGATCCCAAACCAGTCAGAAGAAATCAGCTTTTGGCCCTCAAATTAGATTTCCTAGAATGCCTAGTTTTTAAAAGTTACATCTCCACATTATTCCTAGCATTACTCTCACTCAGGAAAATCTTTAAATCGGGGCTTTAACTGTTAACATGTGTTGCTCATTGGCACTGCATCCAGCACACCTATGCTTCACTTCTTTAAAAGACCTGCACTAAGCCTAGAGGAGGTAGTGGCATTTCATTAAGACTATTAGTGCAGAAACTCTGTTTATTATTCATTAGGAAATTACAGTCCTTTAAAAATCCTGGTCTGTGTGGGAGAAAAGAATGCTGGGAATTTAAAGGCAAGCGAGAGTTTTAGCTGGCTAGCTAGCAAGAAAAACAATGAGCTGAAAATATATATCTATCAATCTCACCTATACTACTTCCTCATATCAAATACTTTATTTCCTAGCATATAGTACAGGCTTATAGGCTAGTTGCCTATACATAGGGTGAAAGAAAAGTATAGTCTTTTTATCTCTTAGTGGAAAGCATAAATAACTTACATTTACATAATTGTTTTCTAGCACTGGAGGGAGCATCAGAGAATTGAAACTGTGTGAATAAGTGTTCTATCCCACCAGTCTAATTCACAAACTCTTGCAAATTTGCTATCATCTGCCTGTTAGGCTGGGAATGAAAAGTAGCAACTGTGCAAGCTGCTGCTATTTCTAGTGTCAATTCATGCCAGAGAGTAATGAAACTATTCAGAGAACAGAGTGAGAGATCTCCTTTGCTCACAAATGAAACAGTTGAAAGCTGTTTTGTTTTTGATTTCTTGCTTCTCTTCTTTCCCTCCCAAAAATATTATTCCAATGACATTATTAAATTGAGGTTTTGGTCAAACCAACAGAATGCATAAAGGCAGAAAGAAAGATAGTATTTGTGCACTGTCTTCAAGAAATAAAACACACCTATATTGGGCCGGAATCTGATGTCTGTAACCCTTGAGTAAATCCAATCTATAACTACTGATGTTAATGGAGTGACTCAGATTCGTTCTAAAGTAGGTAAGAACAGAATCTGGCCTAGTATCTGATAGTTTCTCCTTAGTGTTGATCTAGTGCTCCATGACTGATTACCTTGGATTTGCCTAATGGGCAATTTTATTAAATAGTAGCTAATGCAGAAATCACCTTTAAACAGTTTTTAAAAAAAGAGACAGAATTTTCTGAAAGGGCTGTCTCCTCTACACCTTCTCTAATCTTCTCCTGCTTGCTGATACAGGTACATTTCCAGGCAGTGTCAGAACATTTTTCAGCATTCTGAAGAAGAAAAACATAAAAATGCCTGTATTTTCACACATTTTCTAGTGCATTCAGATTAATGCATGTGACATAGGGTGACCAGATAGCTACTGTGAAAAACTGGGACATGGTTGGGGGGTAATAGGCACCGATGTCAGACAAAGCCCCAAATATCAGGATTGTCCCTATAAAATCGGGACATTTGGTCTCCCTAATGTGACACATTGTAAAGAATTGAACTACATAGTCTTGAAGTTTTTGATTGGGTCTTGGGGCTAAAACTGATGCCTGTTAACTTCAAAGAGTCTTTGAGTGAAGGTGATCTCACTGATGGTACTCTGAAAATGTCTATTATGAGTGAAAAATACCAGCTATATGAATGTAGCTAATATAGTTGCTTGAGAGTTTATTTACATACTCACAGATATGTATTGAGTCAAATTCAGCTCTTCTTTACATGGGTGTGAATCTGGGATATCTTCACTGAAGTCAGAACTAGAAGATAATTTGGCCCATTATGACTTGCTTTGGTACCATTAATGTAATTCTTTATAACTCATTTGTATTTAGCTAGAGCCAAAGACAAGTGGGAAGAGCAAGTCAATCGACACCCTATTTTGTGGTTAATTTCTCAAACAACCTTTTTATTTTTTTGTCCTCACTGTTCTACTCAGAACAGAGGTGTCACTTTTTTCCACTCTTTTTACATCTACAGTAAAACCTAGGAGAGCACATTGTAATGCGTATCTCTTATGTACATTTTGTATGCTCCTCAACACTAATAATCTCTCTCTTTTGCAAATGAGGACATCATCTAAAGAGAGGTAATTGGAGAGCACAGTTCTACTCCCATCCCAACATCTCTTTTAAAGAAAGTCAGCTGCACAGTAGGGATCTAACAGTTTGTTTTCTTGTGTAAACCAGTTGAGTCTTAGAAACTCTTGCTAACTGTGGTGGGTTGCTGTAAATTTTAGCTGTGCTCATGACATGGTTCCAACTAGCACAATGAATTCTTCATGTAGTCTCAATGTTGGGTCAAACAGTATTGACTTGCTTATGTTACAGGCATTTCAATGCTATCTAGGCCAACGTATTAATGTAGCATAATCAATGGTATCTGATCAATTCTAGGCTTTGTGCAAGACCATTACAGTTGTGAATTGGAAAGGGGGCATTGCTCAAGTCAATAGATGTTATGTAAAGTCAATAGAAATAAAGTGATTCTCCTTTCTTAATTATCACTAAACAAAAAGACATACAAAAATGATTAATGTGAAATCACTTTAAAATATTACCCCAAGAGATGGCACTGTGCATTTGCAGTAAGGGTAAGATGTGACCTGCATGGGCATTGATCCTCTCATATCTTAAAAAGTAAACTGAGTTTAGTTGTTTGTATTTGAATGGGCCCCTTCCCATTTATGAAAAACTCAGAATGCTGGAGAAATGCTGGTGATTATCCAGCAGGGCTACATGTAAAAAGGCAAAATGTAGACCCATAGTCTGCCACTGGTGCAACTTCCACCAGTGGAAGCTGCCATGTAAACTGGACTAAGTCAAATGTCAAATGGTAAAAATGTTTGATTCATAGAATATTAGAGTTGGAAGGGACCTCAGGAGGTCATCTAGTCTAACCGCCTGCTCAAAGCAGGACTAATCTCAGCTAAATCATCCTGGCAAGGGTTTTGTCAAACCTCAGCTTAAAAACCTCTAAAGATAGAGATGCCACCATCTCCCTAGGTAACCCATTCCAATGCTTCACCACTCTCCTAGTGAAAAACTTTTTCCTAATGCCCAACCTAGACCTCCCTCACTGCAACTTGAGACTGTTGCTCCTTGTTCTGTCATCTGCCACCACTGAAAACAGCCTAGCTCCATCCTCCCTGGAACCCCCTTTCAGGTAGTTAAAGGCTGCTATCAAATCCCCCCTCATTCTTCTCTTCTGCAGACTAAACAGGCCTAGTTCTTTCAGCCTCTCCTCATAAGTCTCGTGCTCCAGCCCCCTAATCATTTTTGTTGCCCTCCGCTGGACTCTCTCCAACTTGTCCACATCCTTTTTGTAGTGGGGGGCCCAAAGCTGGACACAATACTCCAAATGTGGCCTCACCAATGCCGAATAAAGGGGAATAATCACTTCCCACCATCTGCTGGCAATACTCTTACTAATGCAGCCCAATATGCCATTAGCCTTCTTGGCAACCAGAGCACACTGCTGACTCATATCCAGCTTCTTATCCACTGTAACCCCCAGATCCTTTTCTGCAGAACTGCTTCCTATCTTGTCGGTCCCCAGTCTGTAACTGTGCATGGGATTCTTCCGTCCTAAGTGCAGGACTCTGCACTTGTCCTTGTTGAACCTCATCAGATTTCTTTTGGCCCAATCCTCCAATTTGTTTAGGTCCTTCTGTATCTTATCCCTCCCTTCCAGTGTATCTACCACTCCCCCTAGCTTAGTGTCATCTGCAAACTTGCTGAGGGTGCAATCTACCTCCTCTTTCAGATCATTAGTGAAGATGTTGATCAAAACCAGCCCCAGGACCGACCCCTGGGGCACTCCCCTTGTGACCAGCTGCCAGCTAGACATGGAGCTATTGATCACTACTCGTTGAGCCCTTTGCTCTAGCCAATTCTTTATCCATTTTGTAGACCATTGATCCAACCCATACTTTTTAACTTGCTGATAAGAATACTGTGGGAGACCATATCAAAAGCTTTGCTAAAGTCAAGGTATATCACGCCCACCGCTTTCCCCTCATCCACAGAACCAGTCACTTCTTCATAGCAAGCAATCAGGTTGGTCAGGCACGACTTTCCCTTGCTGAATCCAATGTGCACTATAGCTATGTATACTATAGCTTCCATCATAGCTATTTGTTGAGAAGGAAGTGTCTGATTTTTTTTTTAATCTAGAAAAGGCATTACTGCATTCAAATTCATTCCTGCAAGAATGCCTTAGCCAATACCTTGCTAATTGTTAATGCACTAGAGGATAGGGCACTGAATTGGGTGTCAGGAGACACAAGTTCTGGCTCTGTCACTGACATGTTGCATGCCCTTCAGTGAGTTAATTCATCTATCTGTGCACTGGTTTCCCCATCTATAAAATGGAGATAACACTTCCCTACTTTTTGTAACAGACTTTAAGATCTACACATGAAAAGTGTTAATTAAGAACTAAGTATTATTAGTTATAATTATATAATGCAGGACTTTTTTTGTCCTTTTCTTTTTAAAATTTGCTCAGTGTGAATTCACCTCTTTAATGCTGACACCTTTCTAAATGAAACACAAAAAATAACCTCTTCTGATGTATCAGAGTTGTTACAAAATTAGATGCTCTAAAATTGCAAACCAATTCTGCACATGCTTTCCTGGGAAATCCAAGCTACATTAAGTTCAAATGTGACTTTGGTTTGTTTCTGAAAGCTTAAAAACCTCAAGAAAACAACTTACCACCTGTATTCATGTAAAACATAAAAACTACCTTTAAATAGCTTTCAGATAAAAAAAAAATAACGCTGGGGGTTGAGGGGGGGGAGCAAACATAGTAACAACACAGCTGGATGGAAAACCTTAGAGAGAAATTTCTCTACTTCTGTTAGTATAAGATATGCACATGGAGCATATATAGTGAATCCCCACTCCCTGAAAGTCAGGCTTCTTTAGGGTGTTTCAAGTTTGGCAGCCAGACATGAAGATAATCCAAATCACAAGCCATTTCTGATCATTTCAGCCCAAACCCATTGTTGAGGCTACCCCATTAAATCGTCACTCAGTTGAGAATGAACAACTATTTCAAGTGGTGGAGTTTTTCCTCTGCAGAAAAGTGAAAATCATGTTAACTTTCTAGCTCTTCCCACTACAGCAGATTGAAAATGACCTTACATTTTTGTGAATAACACCACCTTCAGACTTTTTGTAAATTTAAAAGATAAATAACTAGAGCTGAGGGAACAATTCACAATGAATAATTAATTTGACACATTTTGACTTGTTTTCTGCTTTTAGAATATCCACATTTGGTTCATAAATCTCTTCAAATATTCAGCCGGCAGATTGATCATTATTTATTAGTATCATTGATTATTATTTCAGTAGCACTTGGAGACCCCAGTGGAGATCAAGGCTCCCTTTTGGCAGGCATTTCTATATATACATAGTAAGAGATGATCCTTGCCCTGAAGAGTTTACAATCTAAACATACCAGTGGTACAAAAGGTGGAAGAAAGGAAAAGTATTATCTCCATTTCACAGATGGAGAATTGAGGCACAGAGAGATAGCAGCCAAGATTTTCAAAAGTACCTATTGGTTTAGGGTTCTTCAATGTTTGGGTGCACAAAGTGATCTTCTTTGAAAACCATGAGCCGAATAACTTGCCCATGGTCACACAGGAAGTCAGTGGCAGAATCAGGTACCAGATCTAGTTCTAAGTCACAATCCAGTGCTTTAACCTTAAGACCAGCCTTCTGCTAATGCAGTTGCTGATATTCTTAATTCAAGCCATGTTTCGTGTTAACTGCAGCCTGATTCTGCTTGTGCTGCTGGAAACATCTAGTCCACATGAGGAGTTGACTAAGTTTCCTAGCTAAGAAGTCCCCAAAATGCTTTGCCTACAGATTGTTGCCTCTCTCATGTTATCAAAGCAAGGTTCTATTTCAAACAATGCTCACCTTTATTCTCCCCCATTTAGACTTGTTCTCACATATGCCCACACTGCTTGAAGGCACCTGTCCCATGTAAATAAACTAGTTCAATACAGCTTCCTTTTTTACTCAGTGACAAAATTCCTATTAACTTTTATGGGTCAGGATCTGGCTAATGATGAGAGGAGGTCAAAACCAGAACTAAATTCCAGATTGACATTTGGGGATGTGGGATCTGAACTTCCTGAGTCAAATCTACCACCTACCTCTACCATATTTAACAGACGGTGAAAGTATCTCAGTTTTAAGAACAGAGTCTGTATGGCCACAGCTAGTCCTCCTTTTGGTTCTTTTTGTGGGCTCAACTGGTTGGCTGGATCCTAAGCAGGATTACACAACTCTGAGGTATGTTTTATTTGAGAGATGGAGATAAAGGGTAATAGTAACAAACACTGTCAAGATGCGTAGCAATATAACAAGATAATGGAACATATCAGTTTCCCTGTGCCATCACAAGGTAACTCCAGAAATTCTCCTGTGCTAGTGATTAGTTAGTGTAATTTATATAGTCTATATGTATTTTAAAGCTCAGTTACGACACCCAATGTCAGGAGAAAATGCACTATATACACTTCCTACAGCTGCTCAGTCCCTTGATTAGTAATATATTTTAGCGTGTCTTTTACCATAAAAGACTTTGTATCCAGACAATATTCATTCCAAACAAGGAAGGCAGGGTGTGTACCAATCAGAGAGAGCTGCATGGGGACAATTGTTCCCTCAAAGCTTCCTTCACTGCCACCTATCTCAGCAGAGAGTTATTTGCTGCTTCCTTGAGGCAATCCTTTTCGGTTTATGATTTAGAAAAAATAATTAGTGTGGTCTTTGTTTTTTTTTTATATCGTATGGTATTTTTTTCCACGTTAGGCTGTCAGATACAGCATAAGTTTTCTTCATAATGATGCAAACATTTTCGTTATGTGAAATTGTGCCTAATGTAGCCTATCAGAAAGCCTTATCATGATAGATGGAAAGGGGAATGTGAAATAAGAATAGTTTTTATTGGATGATATAGAAAGGAACTTTAAATCACCAACCTGCATCCACTTACGTTGCATATATCATGTCTACCTGATGTTACTGGCTTTTCTCTTGTGCACCATTACACGGCAATGTCATTTGTGAGGCGGCTGGGGAACAGAAGCTGTAAAAATGGAGAAGACTGCGGCCTGCAGTAATCAGCCTTTGGAAGTCTGTGGGGGAAAGCTAAGATTGCTGAGCAGTTTAGAAAGCTAACGTTGTTCAATGTAAAACTGAAAACAAAAGAGAAAACCTGATGAAAGACTACAGGAGAAGTAAAGTAGGCAACTGGGGAAATCCTGAGTGGGGAAAAGGCAAATAAATTTGATTTGGCTGGCTATAAATATACCCAAAAATGAATAACTTGGGTGTTTTTTTTAATCTTGTCTTCCAGGTTAAGCAGAAACCAGATAATGAAATCACAGATGCTGCAATCTTCAGAAATAAATCCCAGGCTTGCAGCAAAATGGAAATCTTCCTACCTCATTAAGCAAGTGACTCTCCCAAGATAAAACCACTGTGCAATGGGAATGTGATGTCAAGAATTAAATGATTTCAGTCTTGGTATCTCTGTTATCATAGCCCTTGTAACTTTCAAGTTCAGTAAGCTTTGAAGGGATATGCAGTTAGCTTGTCTGGGATTTTTGAGGACAGGAGTCAATTTAGATCTTTGTGCCAATACTTAACTTGTTGCTATCAAATTACAAGGACCCCAACTCTCTTTATATGACTTCAATACAAATAAATCACAAACAAGAAAAAGACTAGGAACACCTACAATTAATGCCCTTAAAAATGCAGGCTGCTTATCAACACAGATTTCCATTGGTCTTGTAGCACCACAGACCTATATACAAGTTCTTTACATGCTATCCCTTATGGAGTGTCTTTCTTGAACTCTTTCATAAGGGTTTATATCCTCTCCTCCTTTATATCCTTGTCAAGACCAATTTCTGCTGGGATGCCGTCAAGAAATTAGACGCCGCTTAATTGCTAGGCTAAGAGGCAACGGGCTGAGGACAATTGGAAAAAGTTAATCTTCACATATACCATTAAAATAAAAATAACATTTTCTATTAACAAATGTATCTAAAATACTCTCTCCCTTCATATGTTTCTTGTCTACTTGGGCTTGATCCTCCAAAGACATGCCCATGAAGCTAATGGGACTACTCACAGTGCATAATGTAAATCTTTGTAGAACCAGGGCTTTAGACTGTAATCTTTTTGATATAGGGACCATATCTTCATATGTAGGCTTGGAAGGATTAGAGTTTAATTGGTTAATGTAGGTAAACATTGATTTTTATCTTGTACACACAAATGGAAGAAAAATATTTTCATCAATAATAATAAATATTTACAGATAGGCAATGAAAGAAAAATGCTGCTTCACAACTTAGTAGGGTTTGATTTAAGACTATTTACTTTGTATGCATTGCTGACAATTTGTGCAGTTATATATCTTTAATGTTTTGAATCTCAACCTCTCCTGTCAGAAAATAATTGACTGACCCACCCCATAAGTTCCTGCATCTGTAAAAATTTAAACTGATACAAATGAAAAATGCTTAAAAATAAACATTAATACCCTTCTGAATTATATTTAAAAAAAACCCTGAATTCTGCCCAGCCTAGTTCTATGTATTTGTACAGTGCCTAGCACAAAGATGCCCATATCCTGATTGGGGAATCAAGGCATGCCTATCCCATTAATATTTAACAATGATAATTACTAAATGGATTCATCAGCCGTCTATGGGTAAAATTCATCCCTTAGCATGAGCCCACACAAAGCCTATGAACCACTTAAGCTGTATGTATATGTATATATAGTTTTCCTTATAGACAATAGCAAAACCCAGACTCCTAGCTCTACAGCTCTGTGATAATTCAGTCAGTTCCAAACAGAATAATAACCATCCTCTACTCCTGTCCCTTTAAATCTAGTACATGCTCAATATATAATTTCCAAGAGTTCTTAAGAGGTGGAACTAGTTGTTTAAGTAATGACATTCATTTTGTTAATTGCAAGCTTTAAACATCTGTTTCGAGTCCACAATTGAAACCAGGCAGTCACCACCTGACAAGTGGCGAGGGGTAAAACATCAAACCCCTCTTCAAAGAGATAATGTTAACAGGCAGTCTGTGTATTAAACCGAATCTCGGACAGAAGGAAGGTTCTGACACTCTGCTTGGGTCTGTGGCTAAAACAAGTCCTTTTGATTTTAAATGGAGGTAAATTCCCAGCATTAGATTTTAGCACCAAGCAATCCTACTTAGAGGAACAGATTTCTGCCATAACCCACTCTCAAATCATTAAATATTCTTTATCATTTCAATGTGAAGGGTGCACTCTAAGCTCTGCACAGGTGTGCTGTTATGATGGAAAAAGCAGAGAATGCCAAGAACGTATTTATATGCTTGTTACAAGAAGATAGATGATATTGCTTGCTCCCTTTACTGTCTCTTGCGCTTGATCTTATCTGCTTGATGTGTGACTATCACACTGGAGCATCTGAGAGCCTATTTTTGTGTGCCATATGTCTCCAGTTGTTGTTGGTTTTGTTTTTTTTAAAGGAATTTCATGTAGTACAGCAAGAGACGTCTGAAAATTGTGCACACTGATGCACATCAGCTGTGGAACTGAAGGGATTAATAGTGTTAGAATGTGAATTGTCCCAGTTAGAGATGTGACATTATCACTGAGGGGAGTGGGATGTCAGTGATATACTTCACATACCTTTGCTGCTGCTCTGTAGATAGATCCTGCTAAGCTGCATTATAGCAGCACATCAACAGGATTAGAATTCAGGCCCTGAGGTCTTCTGCTTTAACCACTAGACATCACATCTCTCACAGCTCCTCAGTTCCATGCCTACATTGTACAGATTCCTAACACTTTTTGCTATTAATACTACTGATGCACATATTAATGTTAGCAGGTATCTATGAATAGAGTTACTATGGTCAACGAGGCAAGACAACTCAGTGGTTCAGGGAAAAAAAATCTGCTGTAGGCAGCTGTCAAGGATCAATAACTGATCTGGAGTTCAAGTACAGTTGAATGGACTAAGTAACAAGACATGTAATGTGAACTTGCAGTGAATACTACAAAACTGGAGTGTTTCTTGCTTTTCACGCTCCAGCTATTACATTTGCCATTAAACAAATTCAGAGTAAAATAGTCATGAGATAGTGACAAGCTGATAATAGATTAATTAGCCTGGTGCTATTACTTTAGGGTTGGTTTTTCTCATGGAGACCAAAAGGCACCAAATTGGATTCCGTTAATAATGAAACCCACCTCCCAATGGCTGGAGTTACCTCTTGGGTATTTCTGTTCATGTGTTAATATCTGTGTGCCATATAGTGAACTTAAGGGTATAAGGATGTGATGGTGAGTTCTTTGGTCTCTTCTGCTTCTTTCAAAGGTAGCTTCTTCAGACAGTGTTATTTCCAAGGAATAAAGCGTCAGTAGAATGAATGATATCTCTCACTGTGTAACTAGGTAGTGTGATTACTGCAAAACACTCATCCCATCTGTGAGGACATGTCAAAAGGTAATGTCCATATTGAGAGGTACCTCTTAAATCTTTACAGTGAGAGTTGAAAAAAGCCTGTTACTGTATTTGCATTCTGTTTGCAGTACAATGCAATATGGAAATATCTAGAGCAGCCTCCAACCAATTAACGATGTTTTTGCTAGGGAAATGGCTGACTCTGCTGAAATGACATTTACAAGATTTTTTGCAGCAGTGCTTTATTGCCTACTGGACCCACCCATACTTCCCAGGCCAGCACTATTTAACTTTTCTTGTCAGAAGCCCCAGGAAAGGATGACAAGAGTCTATTTTCAGATTTTCCTAGTCGCCTTCTCCAGGATTCTCCAGCAGAAAATCCTAAAGTCTCTGCCATGCTTTACCACCTGGTGCTCTGCCAGTAGAAGAGTATTGACCCTGTTCCTGTATTTATTTCCCAGAAAACAATAGACTTACTCTCTCTGCTACTTTCCTATGTGTTAATCTCTGTCCCTCTCTCTTTCTTTATTTGATTGAAGACCAAACACTAGAGAAAGAAACTGAAATTGCAGTTTGTCCCTTTCACATCCAGTTTGAAAGGGTTACTTGAAGGTTCTGCATGCCCACCCGATGCACAGTGGAGTTCCCTGCCACGACATCATAATTGAGGGTCATTTGGGGGAGCAGTGGGTCATATGCAGCAAGGTAAATGCCACATTAACATGGAGCGTATGGCTCAGAAGAAGGTTCATAATGGATGAGCCAGGGAGCTTTCTCTACTGATATAATTAGAGCTGGGAATTTTTGACAAATAAAACACTTCCTGCTTTTTAGCATGCGCTGCTCTATTAGCTGGATAATGTCTCTTGTATTTACTCACATAGGTGATAGTAACAGAATAAACCATATAATTGTCTCAACAGTCTTTCAGACAATAGAGTTAAATACTGTGCAAATCATCTTGCCAGGAAAGTCATTAAAGCAGGGCTAATGAGTAATAAAGCATTAATTTTGAGCATATCAAAAACTTCTTATCTGCCTGCATCATTCAGTGTAGGGTACATGAACTCCAAGAAAGGCAAACAGCTGTCTCAGGATCACTGTTGTCTCCAGGTCACTACTGTCTCCCTATGGAAGGCACAGAGGAGAAGCTTTCCTGTCATTTATTTGTACAGTACAGTCCCTGATGCACAGCTTTTACTTGCAAGATTCCTTCTTTTTTTTTTTTCTCTGGGCCTAGTTGTGACCTCGTTCCAACTGTATGTCACACATAAAAATTAAAAGCAAGACAGTTAGTTTCCTGGCAAAATAAAATGGCTGCCATTTGCCTCCCTACACAGAGCAGCAGAAGCTGGTGGAAGCAGAAATGTACATCCCCACATCTTATTTTCTCCCCTTCTGCTGACCTGGGTAGCTGCTATAGGAAAAAGCAGTAGCTGGCAAGATGTGGAAAACCTTGATGAGATGTATTCCTAAGTGTGATGTTTGTTTTGATTATCTTCTAGGCACAGTAGTTGGGAAGAGATTTTGTTCTCTAGCCAGATGCTTGTCTTAAAACAATATTCTGCCTTATCAGTGTATTCTATTGTTTCATTTGTACGGGACAAAAATGTGCACCATGAACATGGTTCAGGCCAGAACATGCCACACTTTGCAGAATCAAGTCCTTAGCAAGATGATAAATGATCGTTGGTGTCACAGTTCAGAGCAATTGCACCCATATTACTCCGTTGGGGTACAGCAAGGGCACCCACTTTTTGGCTTCTCACTCCTCAGCTATCCCCTCTCTTGGCTGGATAAACATATCTCATTCCCTCCTGACAGGGAATTTCCAGGCTGTGCAATTTCTTGCTTACACTGTGAGTTCCCCAGCAAGTCAGGCTACCTAAGCAGGCCTGCTTTGCTTTCTCTTCAGGGGCTATAAACAGTGTAATTGCCCACAGGTAAAAGATACCATGCAGCCCTTTCTAAGCAAGCACAATTATTTGTAAGGTGAAAGGATTACAGAAAAAGTGCATTAAAATGATAAAAGAACCTACACACATGCTAATAAGTTTACCAGAGATCACCCCCAACTCTAACAAGGGCTCTGGTAAGTCAGTGACCTTCAAACCCCATCAAGAGGGTTTTCTGTGGTCACAAGTGCATAACAGTTTTTGCTCAGAATGAAAACACATATGAATCTGAGAGTCATCCCTTTATACAGTTTGGGTGTTTGATCTTGGGACCCTGGCAACAGGTAATCAGCAACAAAGGTCCCCTACACAGGGCGAAGCTTCCAAAGAGGATAACATCTCCCATCACCAGAGGAAGTACATTTGTATACACCTCCCCCGAGACTAGAGCTTTCTTGGGAAACCCACTTAACTTTGTCCCGTAAGTTCATTCTTGCCAGGCACACAGTATCAAATAGTCCTCATTTCCAGGGTTTGCCATGATCACCTCTCTGCCCTAGGGAAGTTACATACAATTCCATAATAACTGTATTTTTAATACAATGGACTCCAAAGCGATTTAAACTTAACGAATTAAGGCTTTTGAAGGCCATTGCAGGAAATTGCCCTATCTGTCACACTTGGTGCTAAAATATTGCAAGGAACAAAACTTTGACTTTTACTCTACCCTTTCCTACTGAAGATGAATATGATCTGACCTTGTTTTGTATTCATACAAATCCATGTAAGAGATGAAAGCAGTCATATATGTGCTTATCCCCGTGTGTCAAGAATGCATAACCTTTCAGTTTCAGTTTGTACAATTTATTCTGCAGTTGAGTTGATAAATCAGTTAAGACCTGGGGGGAAATGCCCATTTTCATTCTTGGAATAAGGCACAAGGGTGCCTGCTGTGTAATGACAGGGAGAACCCTCAGATAAAGGGTTATTCAAAATAATATTTTGCATTTGCCTAGTCCCTTTCCTCTGAGAATCTCAAAGTGTATTAATGATTTAAGGTACAAGATACCTAACTATAATGCACCTTTCTCACAGATGGGGAAACTGAGGTACAGGGAAGTGAAGTATCTTGCCCAGAGGAGACTGGGCAAAGAATCTGTTCCTTTTTCAGTATATAAAAATCTATTTGCAATAGTCTAACATAAACATATGTGGCTCTGAAAGCAGACTGTGAAGCACTAGAGTCTTTTCCATATTTATAAACATGGCTTGTGATAAAACATTCCTAAAAGGTGGGTATTTTAATTCTGTAATGCCTATAACTCTGCCTTTGCATTGGAAATGTACTTTCCAGCTTCTATAATATGTAGGTTTCCGGCTAGATACGAATTTTTCAACATACTGCCACTACCTATAATTTTCTCCACATATATTATTGTCTTCCTATATTCATTTTTTAAATTAAAACACCTTGTGTAGATAGCTATTATGGTGGCAGTATATAGCACACCAGCTGTTGAGGCAGAATCTCCACTCCATTATACCTGCTGTACTTTGGAAGAGAGAATTGTGAAAGGCTTTATGTGCCTTTACAATCTGAGGGGTCATTCTCCTCTGCCCTTCAGTGGAGTTATTCCTGATTTATTCAAATATAATGGAGATCAGAATCAGGTCAAATTGACTTCACTGCATGTGGACTTGGACAAAAATAAAATAAAACCTTTTTTTCCCCTGAATTGACAGTGCAGCATAAAAGGATTTCTGTGTCTTGTCAACACAGTGCTCCCTACAGAGAGGAAAATGGACAGATGTAGTTGACCTCCTTAATATTTAGAATTACTTTTCTGCTTTTCACTTCCTATGATGGCAGTTTTGTGTCTCAAACAGTTTGGTTTTAAGTTTATTTTTTGTTAGGTTCCATGGACGATGTGGCCTTTCAAACAAGGGGTTGGATAAAGGCCTCAGGACTGAATGGGTATTTTGCTATGGTCAGTGAGGATTCATATCTTTTGCAGGGTAAATTGTTGACTTTCCATTGGAGCTGGGCACCCATTTCCCTCAATCACCTTTTGAAAATCTGGGATTTTGATATTTAAAGGCTTTTCCCAGTTCATTGGAATTCTCCTGAGCAAATAAAAGCCCATAAATGTTTTGCAAAGCAAAGGTGAAAGCTGGGTGTAAATCTGAGCAAACCAGGAGTTACCTAGAAGAAATAGCAGGGGAAAACAGGTTACTTGTGCTCTCTTAGGTGACGTCTCTAAATATATAAAAGAGATACTGCATCTGATGCCAAGCTAACAGATGGACTTTAAGTGTACAAATGCAAGAAATTCCTCCAGTTATTGAGTTATTGGCGAATTATTGAGATTTCTTATCCATTTCTGGCAATCCCCACAGTGTGCTAGGTGCTTTAAGAGGCAAAGCACATAGACAAGGTATGGGAAGGGGCAAAATATACCAGTAAAGTGATTGTCCAGGTGATGATCGTACAGTGTTTTAATAGCAGGAAGGTTTTATTTTCTTCTTCTTTGTTGTTTTGTAAGAGAGTTCTCTTGAAGTCTACCACTTTGACTAATCAAGCTGATAATTCACGTAGACATCATGGTAGAGAAGCAAGTAATTTATATATTCTCAGTAGTGTATCATAGATGAGTTATGATTTCTAACTAAAGTAATTAAATTGTAACTAAATAGTATGATTAGTAACTAAAGTAAAGTAACTAAGTTAAGTAACTGTAAGCAGCCATTTCTACCTCAGCTCATTGCTGGAATTTCTTTGAAAAATCTCTCACCTCATTTCTGTATATACATAGATTTTGGAGAGCAATAAATCTGGATTTGTTTCTCTCAACAGTGTGTTTCTAAGAGACAAATGGCACAATAATGAAGTTTCTACACTTTTCTTAATTCTCTTTGGCTGGCTCTTGCAGAAGTCAGCAAAAAGTCTTTAAACTGTCTGCCTGATTTTTCGTAAAATAGAATAATGCTTCTGCTGAATATGGCATTAGTATTTGTGCTGAAAACTGTGCTACAGAAAAGAATGAAGATTATCCTAGTTCTGCAATTCAGATGTGTAATACTAATGTATATTGGGGTATCAACCTCTAGGATTTTAGCTCCTCAAGATCAAATCATGTCAAGGAGAAGGGGAGGATATAGAAAAACCTACATTTAGTATATAAAGGCTTAGTCCTTGGTTTTAGGAAGAACTTTATGTTATATTATTATAAATATAAAATAAAACAAAGTAAAATCATCTCGATTTTGTAAAAATGTAATACTTTGACCCAAAATGAGTCTTTTTTTTCTTCATGGACAATTTCAAAATGTTCAGTTTTCACTCCAATTTAGAATGAAGCCAAATTTCAAAATCTTCATGAAACAGAACTTCCATCTTCAACACAATTCTCTCACTCTGTCTCTACAGTAGTTTGATTTCTTGATGCTGCTGGCTAAACTCACAGACTTTTCTTGGATCAAATGCTGCAACACTACAAGTCTCGCCCACTGGTAGAAATTAAAATAGGGGCCTTGATGGGAGGGTCAGAGATAAAATATGGATAAAGCATAAATTAAGTGGAAATAGGTTAAAATCACTGTTACACACAGTAACAATACTCTTACACCATTTTTAAAAGGCTGCTTTGTAAATGGTATTTTAGGACAGTAACTCCCCAGTAGGTTTGTACTTTTAATCTATTTACAGTCAGGGGGAAATCACCATTTGGTAGATCTCTGACTTTTATATGTGGATTTGTTAATGATGTCTGATTGCAATAATGCCTGCTAGTTCCCTTAGACTTAGGAAGAGAATAAATCGGAATGAAACTGTCTGCATTAGATCAGCCAGAAGACGATTTGAACCTTGGTGACTACAACTTTCAACAGCAATTTCTTTAGAGTGTTAACCTACAAAAGACTGGGTGATTTTAAGCCAGGAAACTTGCGGGCAAGCATTTTACAGCCTGATCCATTTAATATATGGCAGTCAAAAGAGGATAATTATCGGCAAGCACACTGAGGATACAACTCACATTAGCAAGTTCCACATATCAATGGATGAACATGACAGTGGAATGAAAGCAGATAATGGTACTGTACATGCTCAAGGGCTGATACATTTCAAGAAAGCTCTCCAACTGCAACGTTAGGGTAGTGTTCTACAAGTTGAAATAACTGATAATTGCATTGACATTGTGAACACTCTATTTTTAGATGAATTAGTGAGATCTTTCAGCCCTTAAAATATCACCGTTGGTAAAGACTGAGAGAGAATGGACAGGAGGTAGCACGTAATCATATTCTAAGGTTTTCTGATCCTAACATTCTCATGTTAACTTTTAGTGATACAGTTTGAAAGTCCTTAACCCTTCAGGCAGGATCTGATAGTTCATTATACTGCTGATAGTTCTCATACTGCTGAGAAAATACATTTGAAAACTGAATGCATATGTGAATAAATAAATCATGGTTTATTCACACCTTTGGTCTACTTCTGGGCGATAGGTCCATTGAAAATGGCCTATAACAGGGGTGGCTAGACTGTGGCTCCTGAGCTCCATGTGGCTTTCTACAGTTAAAGTGTGGTTTGCAGAGCCCCCTGTATCCCCCCATTCTTCTCCTACCAAGAGTGGGGTGGGCAGCTTGAAGCTTCTGCCCTGTGGCAGCAAGGTGGAGCTAAAGGATTCTACCCAGCAGGGAAGGGAGTCAGTTAGTTTGGCCACTCCTGGCCCATAATGGCCCTTTTAATGCACATATTGTTATCACACTTCACACACCCCTTGCTGACCAATGTACATTTAGTAAAGCGTTACTGGTACAGCTTTTAGAAAATTTGCTCATATTCTGTCCAAGATTTTAACACAAGTGGTAGGTTAGGTCTAAATGACATAGCCCTTTTCCCACCAGCACAATGTGTCAAGGATCATTAAGGTTTAAGAAATGAACTATTCTATAGAGTACTGTTTGCCTGATGTCCTAGTATATCATAACTAACTAAATATATTGAGCCAAATTCTTCCCTGTGTAACTACATTGACTCTTATTTTGCTCATTGTCTGGTTCTGCATGATCTGATTAATAAAATATTTCATTGTCTGAAAGTAACTAGTATGGAACGCAGAAAGAAATATTAGACATTTCACAGTTCTCAGTTTGTCATGACCTAAATGTGATATACTTACCTTTCACATATGTGACAAAAGCCAAAAATGAGGGACACCTCCAAAAACAGTTAAGAAGGAAGCTTGAAATGATGTGGACTAATTTGTTAACATGTATTACATTTCCATTAGCTGCAGTTTCATAAGTCAATATTTCAGATGTCAATTAGTTAACATTAATAAACAATGACATTTATCCACCAAATGACCACACAGTTCTTTATGACTGGCATTGTCTATTCAGTAAAGCCCTTGTACTAGAACATGAAGGGATGTTGTAGGTCAGGATGCAGTGTGTTTGCAGAGCTCTATGTGTGAGAATAAGAGCTGCATGAAAGTGACAATTTTCCCCCTGTAATTTGTTGCAAGATTTGTCATCATTTTGTTCCAGGCCATTTTTATGATCCAGAAACTTCATGTTACACAGAATTTCCAGTATAAGGTAATAAGAAACACGTGAAATACAAAATGTTGCCTGTGTAAGTGTGAACTGATTTTAAGAAATTTGTAATGACATCTATACTGTTTTGCTCAAAATAACCATTTTTGAGTGAGAATGGGCATATCTCCCCATAACAGGTAGAGAAATTTTTCACTGAAAAATAACTTATGCTAAAGGGTGTATTTGAGAAATATGAAAAAAACACATGGAACCTCAGTTTCCAAGGCTTTCTGTTTTGTTCTCACATTTTCCCCTCACCTCTGGTAGAAAGTTAGTCCAGGCCTCATTTATCCCTGGCTCTAGCCAGCGTGAATTTGTCCTTCATTTGCGAGCCCAATATAAGGGGGGAGAATTAAGAAAGAGTTATCCAGTAACAAAGGAAACTGTTGTTTCAAATAAATAATGTGTGGAATAATACACAACTCAAATAACAAGAATAACAATTCCCTGTTGGACAGAAAGCTATATAATATAAGTGTAGGGCTTGCACCAAAACTACTGAAGTCTATGTTAAGATTGCCACTGATCAGGTCATTGGTGCGTAGATGCCATGGCAATGGGTGCTTGATAGATGGATGGATGAATTTGCTCAAAACTTTCCATCACAGACTGAATTCTCCTGTTCTCACCTTTGGCACAGGAGTGTCTTCCTAAGCCACTTCATACAAGGGAACAGACAGTAGCACTGCTAGCTACTGTCTGTGGGAAACTACCAGTCCTGTGCTCTCTAGGACTGCACTTAATGGGTCATCATTGGGCATTAGCCCAGGTCATAATGCTGGATCTTATTTGAACTGGAGACAAGTGTTTTGTAAATTTCCACTATTCCCTCACCACTTTTTTATACACACACATACAACATATTCTCTCTCTCTCTCAATGGACAAGTCATATTTGCTATATGAGCAAATCTGTCTGCTGTCTCTCTGTGTGCCTAAGGAATGGTTTTATTATTACCAGCTCTCTACATCCTGCCAAATTATTGTGCCAAATAGTAAAATTAATCTACCACCAAGAATCCCATCTGATAAGGAAGCTGCCTGCCAAGAGACAGGAATTAGAAAACAAGAATTAATCACTTCTCTATATTTCACCTTGTTGCAGTTTTTGACCTTTACTGTATGAAAAAAAAAAAGCCTATAACAAGTGTTAATATTTTTAAGTAAAAAGATTTCAAATTCTATAAGCCTTCCTAAGGAATTTTTCTTGAATTAATCCTGCTTATCTCTCCTGATACAGACTAGAAGCAAGTTTCCATTTAAGAGCTCTAAGTGGATAACGTGTGCTTTGGGATTTAATAAGGAAATAAGAAATTAAATTGCAGTACCTGAGTGACTGTAAAACTGAGACAGCTTTTGTCCCTCTCTGTCTTTCTCTTTTTCCCTCCAAAACTCTGTTCTTCTCTCTCTCTCTCTCTCTCTCTCTCTCTCGCCTTCTGCCACACATACAGCTATATTTAAAACAAAATCCTGAAAATAATAGTTCATTTTGCGTTTATTGAGCATGGCTGAAAATTCATTAGAGATTCCTTGGGAAGTTCACTACTGATGCTATAACATATCATCATAATTTATATCCAACACACAAAACAAAAATCAAAGTATAGTTCCCACTGATATAAATATACCAATGAACTCCTACACAATCTTTTTATAGAGCTGAATCCAAGAGTAATATACCTGGGATGTACTGATGCCAAAGTATGATGAGCCCTATTGTAAATAAAACCTAAATATAGAAGGTTAGCAGGATCTAGCTATCTACCTAGCTTTTGTGTGATGATTTGGAGGACTTATAATTAATTCTTGTTACTTATATGATATTTCTGCATCATTGAATGTCCAGATATATGGAATCAGCCACCTAGTATCAGGGTTAGCGTCATGGCTTTCCCAGATCAGGGACAATGAAGCATCCTTAACCTGAATTATACCCATTCAAATGAGATGACTACAAAACAAGGGAATGGCTGAAGCCTATGAGGACCAGTTTGATTAAGCTGAAGGGAGAGGAACAGGCTATGTCCACCAAAAGGACACTGACATGTTAGTAAAGCACTTAAAAAAGGCTGAGGGATGAAAGAGGAACAAAAGATACAAGCTATAGGAAGGAAAGGGGACCTGTTGTCTACAGAGTCAGACGAAGCCGAAACACTCTGATTGCAGGGGTCAGAGGAAGTGATTCTATGTTTCGGAGGAGAAGCCATGAACTGGAGAAGTGTGACCCAGCAGAGAGACCCTGGGACCCTGAAAGCACACTGACCAAATCCCAAAGAATGATGAAGCGTGGTGAGGAAACTGAGGAAGGGAATGTTCTGTAGGCATCTATTATTTTACTGAGGTCTGTGTACCTTATGTGCTGCCTAAAGAGAAGTGTGGTTGTTTTAGAAATCCTACAAAGCCTGTGTTTCTTGGCTTCAACTAGCACATGTCACTGAAAGGTTAAACTGTAAATCAGAATGCAGAATGCGCATAAGAATGTGGAGCTCTGGGAAAGGGTGTTGTTAAGTTACTGGACAGATTGGAGGGTGGAACAGCCATGGTCCTGTGGAGTCCTATTGCTTCTGGGCTGTGAAGTCCCACTACCAGAAGGAGTCTGTGTCCAGGAAGTCTTATAGAGAGGACAAAGAAAGAGACAGTGACTGAATCCTGCCTAGTCAAAATGGAAGCTTAAAAGTACATGGGCCCAGTGTGTGGTTCCAAACAAAGCAGTTTGGTGAGTGCCCAGCAGGGGGCGTTCATGAAGGGCTGTGGACACCATGACTGATTGACATTTTTTACATTATAATTACTTGTGTGCTAAGACTCCCATTTACCATATGAAGCTATTGACTCTTGAGAGCAAGGGTACATCTGAACTTCTTAATGGAAATGCTTTTATTCTGTAGCCTTTTAATATTAAGGACTTGAGGTGCCCAGATGCCAAGACAATGAGAAGTATAAAATAAATTGGATAAATGAATACATCTGATTAAATGAACTATGAGAAGTGGTTGTTTCTCATTTATGCCAAGTAAATATATAGCGCAAGTATAGCTGTGTTCAGGTTCCTTGTAATGCTCTCAACTCAGCTGTCCAGGAGCTGAAAATTCAAAACCTGATCAAATAGAAATCGAGATCAGAGGAGCTCGTCAGACGAGAGCTAAGCCCAAAAGATGCTGACATGAGTAGACGTAACATGACAGAATAAGAGTTTAAGATTCTATTGAGTAAGATTCTATTGAGCCTTAATAGTCTATGCATGGCCTACAAATATTTTAAAAGTCCCTGAACATAATAGAGGATCCATTTCTAATTTTAGGCAAAGGCAAGCGGAGCTTCAAGAGTTAATTTAATATTCCGTGTACACACTCCTAAAAAGCCACTGCATGTTATTAACATGACATAACCCGAATGTGTGTCACTGCACATGTCTGAGGCCCTGATGAAGCAGTGGTGCATGAGGACAATGTTGTGAAGGGGTGTCTAGTTTTGTAGACACAGAAGATGTGGGACCAGTAGAGCAAGTTCAGAACCAAGGACAGGGAAGATCAATGGGATACTGGAATGCAGAAAATGACATTGTGCTTGAAGCTGCTCTTCCTGCTCGTGAGACGCATTTCTGATTTTGGAATATTTAACTGAAATTTTGTTGGATAATTTTCAGTGACCAGTTTGAAAATGTTGCCTAAAGATTTGGGCCAGATCATGCGTTGGAGCTGATGCAGAAGCACAGCCCAGCAGCTTCAAGAATCACTGTGCTTCAGGACAACATGATCCTTCCTGGATCTCTAGGCAGGGAGTATTGGAGGAGTGTGTGATATTGTGGCAATATATAGTCTCCACCACCTCCAGATTGGTTGGCTACTGTAGATGGGTTAGGGTTGTAACCCTGGCAGCCACTCTGTAGGGTGACTTGTATCCATCATTTCTTTGGCTACACTAGTAGCATGAGTCTCTTCACTCAGACAAGTTCAAGGATGACAATTATACCCAGTTACTACAGAAGAGATATAGTTAGAAGAGGTTAAATCATTTTTATCATGTCATGAAACTAAAGGCAGCAGGCATGCTGAATTTTCTGAGCTCAGAGCTGTTATTTGCAGTCCATACTGTACCTGTTCTCTTTAACATCTAACACAAACAATAACTTCATTACCCTGCTATTCCTTCCCTCAAAACAATGTTCATCAGGAAAAGCTGCTCTAAAAATCTAAGAAGTTGATTTTGTTAACGGGTTCATTTCACTGTTCCGACATCTTTGGTTTCGTTTATCAGCTGTCATTGAAGATTTAGAAAGCTCAATTTCCATCTTCCCTCATAATTAAACAAAGAAAGGACTGGCTAAAAATAACAAGTGGCTTGAGTTTACTGGGCTAACTTAAGTCAGGTTCACAGAAAATGACTGCTGCTGATTTTTTATCTGATCTTCTTTTTATCTAGGCTTTAATTATATGTGAGCTTGAGGTTGAAAGGCTTTCGTAGACACTTCTATCTCAAAATCCTGTAGCCTTGCATTCTCGTTGTCAACACTACCCCATAGTCATCCAACCCAAGGTTTTTAAAGTGTCTGAAGAATCCTATTTATCCGAACCCTTGGCAAGGCAAAACCTTTTGCCTTTTTTGCAACGCTAAAGAGGAGAGATCAAGAATGCCATCGTTGTTTTTCTTCCCCCATAAACTGTCAGGACTAAGCATCTTCCTGGTTTGATAAAAAGACACAGTAACGTCTTCATCAAACTCTCACTTCAAGAAATGCCTAAAGCCTGTTGAGTTTCAGTTTCATAGAACCATAAGAGTGTAGGACTGGAAGGGGCCTCAAGAAGTCATCTAGTCCAATCCCCTGCATGCAGGGCAGGACTACATAATAACTAGACCATTCTTGACAGGTGTTTGTCTAAGCTGTTCCCTTTAGTGGACACTCTCTTAAATGCACGGCACAAGCTAATGCATACATGACGGCAACATGTTTTAACCCCAGAACTATCAGCTACATTAGATGTTCCATTCAGAACAGATAGTTCTAAGAAAGTACAACAGGTTGTTCTCCCGTCTGTGGTGCAGATCAAACAGCCTCTAGGAGGCAGTGACCCATGTGCAGCAATTCTCATGCCTGGTTTTCTTCTGCATTCTAGACTCTATATTTAGCTTTGTTGGTGATGCATTTGGCTCAGAGCAGACCTCAGCTGCAAGGATCTTTGCACTGGCAAGTCTCGCAGCATCCTTTACCTAATCAGCTTGCAAGGCAGTGAAGCATGGCCACTCCAAGCCGCTCTGGAGGCCCCTCTTGGCTTGCTCTGCATGGGTGACTTCACAATGACAGCAAATGACTTCTTATTTGCATCTACATGGAGGAAAATAGATTCTGCTAACAATCCATTACAAATCTTTTTCAGCAGTCACATAGAGAGTGTCAGCTTTGGAAGGATTTGCACTGTAAAATCCAGAACAGTTGAACTGTAGCTTTCCTTTATTTATTTAGTTTTTTGCTTTTCCTCTGCCACTGTCTTTTGGAACACTGACTTTCCAGCTCTAGGCAAAATATCCACTGCTATTTTTCTCTTGATTTTTCGAGGATCACCTCAAGTGAAATTTTGTGGCATTTTAAGAACAAGAGCATTTATCTGTGCTATTTATATAAATCTTACATGTTAACCCTGAACAGACTGGCTTAAAAAACATACCAAAAATGCACTCCTCCTGACCCCAGTTTCAGAGAGCAGAGAGCTTGCTTAGTCATATTTGAATCATGCTGAGAGAGATTTCTGCTGTATGGATTGTTTCTTTCATCTGCTTTCAGCAGTGGATACACTGATCTTCATGGTGAATAGTATGGCGACATAAGTGGGTTATAAATTATAACTTACAAATGTCTCTGATGCAGCAGAAAACTATTTGAATAATCTATGACCATCTACTGCACATACCCAGGGCTCAGTCCTGAAGTCAGTGGGCCAAATTTAACACAGGTGTAACTCCATCAGTGCATAATTATGTAACCAGTAGTTCCCAGCAAGTTCCCTCTATGCCAGCCTATATGGAGAGCTAGAGTTGCCCCTGTGATGTGAAGTGTGTAGAATCAGCCTTCCACAGGGGACTGAGTTTCACTCGAAGGCTTCATCTTTGCTACAAAAATTGAGTCCTCTCATTCTACAGCCATGCATTTCCACTGAGGCTCACAACTGTCAAGGCTTAGTGTAGCCAGGACATAGGCGTTTTTAATATGGTTCTGAGTAAGGCTACACAGTGCAGCAGTAAACCAGTAAAAAGGTTGCTACCACTGGGAGAGCTGCAGTGCTGAGGAATTACAAGTTCTAATATCCCTGCGTGATTTGCCCAAGGTCTTACAGCCAGGTCCTGACTCCGCTCTGCCGCTGAATTTAAGCTGGTGTAACTCCATTGGTGTCAGTGGAATTCCTCCTGTCAGTGTCACTAAGGTCAGAATCGGGCCCTTAGCCTACAGTGCTTTTATTCTGAGTCGTACTGACAATGCAGATCAGATTCCGCTAATGTAGCGCTTACAGATAAGTATCAGAATGACTATATATATATTCATTACACACACATACCAGATGATAGGACCTACGAGAGCACATAGACTTCCACTAGCATCAATAAGAATAAATTAGGAACCAATCAAGATAGGAATAAACACAGAGAAATGCACTGGACTTTTCACAAATAAGTTCTGGCAAATATTTTTCTGTCTAAGGCCTCATCCAAATTTTATCTAAATTCTTCAACAAATACGGTCCAAGGAATGAATCAAATTCATTGACTATCAAGAGTGTCCACCAAGGAATATTTTGGCTAAATAGGTTCAGAGACTCCTGCACTGTGCTACAATATAATGATATTTAATTTAGTGCAGAAAATTAATTAAAGTTCCCCTAATGATTTTACAGCTCTCAATTTGATATGGTTCTTTTGCAAACCAGCTGTGTTCCACACCCAGCTAATTGCAAGCAAGGGGAAAACATAGCAAACATGATGATCCTTCCTCAGAGAGACCTGCTTACACTTGAAAATGCAAGCACAGCTTACTGGACAACTTGCCAAGTTGCCAACGTTCACAGAATTCTCACACCATCCCATTTGCTGTTTGCTGGCCCTCAGAGAGACTTTATGCCTGAACTACCAATCAAGCAAATCCTAAAACCTTGAACACTATGTTCGGTAAATGGCACTGTTGTGACACAAACTGACAGACTGGTTAAAGCTCGTGTTCTGTCTTCAATTTGCAATAAAGGGATTTAAAAAGACGTGACTGTGAGAGTTATGGATGGGATGCCTGCCTTAATTTTGCAAATTCCTGAATGTTTTAAAGCACTTTTGAGATTAAGCTTAACCAGAGCTTCTGTGCAGTGCTGAACTACGGCAGATTTCTTCCAGCTTTCCATTGAAATACTGGCATATTCATAAGAAAGAGACCATACAGATTTCTTATTTAAGGGCTGATGATCTGTTCAGCACCATATGAGACACACAATGAGGACACTCCCTCCCTTAAAGAGGATTATTTGCCTCATGTGCTGTATTGTTTATATTAGCCAACACCATAGCAGGGCAGCTTTGTTTTTAAACACACAGTGGTTTTGAGTTCAATGAACATATGTTACTGTACGGGACGTGGAAATATGTAATACATGCAGGACTACTTACAATACTAGTCCTTCCTCTTGGATAAAGAGGAGTAAGGGCCAACCAGTACAACCACTATTGGAGGCACTGGGAATAGCATTTATTTACTCACAGAAAAGAATTAACGTTGACTTGGTAATTTGGCTATTTCCTTCGGAATACTGAGAGTGCATCCTTTTGGCCAATAAAAAGAATCTCATAGCCACCCATCAGAGCATGACTCTGAAGTTGCTGGAAATGCATGAAGGCAGCATGGGGCTTATGAAAGTAGATTCGGAGCGCACGCTTTTGGGAAACAGCACAAAGGCTCACAGGAAATGGTAAAGGGGCCTACCCCAGATAAGAGAAATAAGCTCAGCAACATTTATGACTCTTTGTAAACTTCTGCAGCCATTGGTCAGGTTAAAAGGAGGCCTGTTCTTCATTGCTTGATGGCACATTCCCTATAGTATTTATATGTAATCATTGATGATCTGCTGATGTTTCCACAACCAGCATATTCATATTAAAATGTTGCCTGTTTATTGGTGGGTAGGTCACTTCATAAAAGGAGCCTGCATTTCCATTTGAAATTTTGTAGGGGTCTACAAATGAAAAAAGGTTGAAAACCACTGATGTAGACTAATAAACAGTACCTTTTCTTTCCCCTTCAGCTCTATTAAAAGCCAGAGTTGTCAGTCATCAAAGCCCAAGTTCCATAAATTCAGTTATTTCATAAGACCAAGAGAAGGATAGAATGAAATATTCACATATACAAAGAAAGCCTTATTCATAAGCTTTCCTGCAATAAAGATTACAACTTCATTATGAATTAACTTCTAAATAAGGCAAGAGCTAAGCAAAAGTCAGACTTACAGTAATTTATATGCATACAGTATTATTTATCTTAACATTTGTTCCTTTCCTGGAGCTAACATCTCTGTTAAATGTCATTCTTTAAATGCACATTTGAGCGGGTTTTATCGTTGCAGAGTTGACTCAGCAAAGATACATTTGATTGACATTGTTAAACATGAGCAAAACAGCCAAAAGGGGACTTAAACCTGCACCCTTATGCAGATAAAACTCTCAGGGAGCCATGGGAGCTTTGCTTGAGGAAGGACAGCAGGATCAAGCCAAGAGAAAGTAAAATGTAATGTCTTAGGCTCTCATTCTGCACTGAAGTCAGTTCCCCCAGGAATTGTCAGCTGCCATAAAGCCACAGAACCCAGTTCCCACCCCAACTCCCTCTGCTAACTTGTCTAGGAACTGTGTCAAGGTCGGGGGATAGTGAGGGGGATAGAGCAGAGCAGAGTTAAACTACATCCATTCTCAAGTGGCATGTGGTTTTATAAGGTCCATGGCCCCATGTTGTAAACTTAGTCTGCTCTAAGATATGTTAGGGCTGAGGCTAGACCCTGTTTTGTTTGTTTGGTTTCTTTTAATCAGGGAACCTTAACTGGCTTCCTGATGGCCTTGTCCCATGTTCCTATACAGTATTATCTTGGTGGAGGAGGGAATCTGCCCCAAAGTCTCATTCAGTGGGATTGGTTTCAGTAGGAATGCCTCTCAAGATTAGACCCTCTTTTCATTGTCTCTTAACCCCCATGCAGCTCTCTGCTGCATTCAGCACTGAGGTCAACATGACAACTCCTCTGTGGAAAATTATGTAGGAGTGTATGTCTCTAGAGGACAAGGGCACGTGTGTCCCATAACACAAGAACCAGGGATCACCCAATGAAATTAATAGGCAGCAGGTTTAAAACAAACAAAAGGAAATACTTCTTCGCATGAAGAACAGTCAACCTGTGGAACTCATTGCCACTCACTGGGGTGTAGTGCAGGCCAAAACTATCACTGGGTCCAAAAAAGAGTTAGAGAAATACATGGAGGAAAGGTCCATCAGTGTCTAGTAGGCAAGATGGTCAGGGTTGTAACCCGACGCTCAGGATATCCCTGAGCCTCTGATTGCCAGATGCTGGAACTAGACAACAGACAGGGGATAGCTTACTTGATAATTGCCCAGTTCTGTTCATTTCCTCTGAAGCCTCTGGTATTGGTCTCTCTTGGAAGACAGGATACTGAGCTAGATGGACCATTGGTCTGACCCATCACAGCTGTTCTTATGCAAAAGTCCAAAGCAAACTTAAGGCTGCATACCTTATTATTGCTCTCACAAGTGCTAGAGTGTAATTGTACTCATACAAGCAGACTAATTGAAGTCAAGAGGATTACTTCTGTGTGTAATGTGATGTATGTGTGCAAAGGTTTGCAGAATTGTACCTGAATGCTTCAAGGCTGAAAGCCCTTGATCAGTCAATAATGATGTCAGTATAGAGTTTATTTTCCTTTTTCCTGCCATCATCACTTCTAACTTCCCTGGATTAAGTCTGAACTATCCAACTACTTTTTTCTTCCCATCACTGGGACATCGTGTTTATGATGGAAGGTGCATCAGATAAAAAGGGAGATGAGTAGCATTGAGACAATACTTGGGCAATTAATTAGAAAGAAAAGCCTTCACAATATTTGAAAAAAATTAATGATGTTTTGGAATAATCCTGGTTTGTTCTTCTAGTAGCTAAAATGTAGAGCTACACAAATTCAGTCTAGAAATAAGTTGCAAATCGTTCACAGTGAGGGTAGTTAACCAATGGAACAATATACGTAAGTTTTTGATGGGTTCTCCATCACTGGATATTTTTTAATTAAGGCTGAATGTTTTTCTAAAAGATATGCTCTAGTTCAAACAGGAATTATTTCAGGGAAGCCCTGGGCCAGTGTTTTGCAGGAGGACAGACTAGATGACTACATTACTCCCTTCAGCCTTGGAAGCTATAAATTCTCAAAGAGTGGCCTTTACTGATATAGTATTGGTCTGAAAACTCTAATAGTCAGCACCTGGAACACTTGTCCCAGTGCATGGTGACACAATTACTTTTTAGAGCCTCCAACCTGAAGCAGGAGGAAAACGGGATCATGAACTTAATTTAAAATATTTAATTAATCTCCTGTATGTAAGAAACCAGAGAGCTGCACTGGATACAACTATATTGAAATATTTAAATATATAATCATTTTCCTATCTATTAAATAGAAATGTAGTTCTGGGATTTTGAATTTTAAACATTCACATTCTTTGCAACAGTTTCTCTGACCCGCTATAATGAAAAGCCAACAATGAAAGTCCAAACACATAGAAATAATTAGACAATATCTTCAAAACAACTTGGATTCAATGGCATACGCTGAGGTTTGAAAGTAGCCTAAGTAATTGGAAATAAGATGAATTTCCCAGGAACTGCATGTTCTAAAAACAGTTTAATTTTCCTTCTTTATATCCCATCCTGCTGCTGTTATTAAGGGCCTATTTCTCAAGATAGGACCACTTTCCACAATCAGGCATAAATCTCCTCAAAGTAAAGATGTTTTTCCTATTTAAATTCTGAGGGATTGTGCCCTATGTGAACCAGCAAAATATAGAAGTTCAATTCACTGAGCCTGGCTTTCATTTCATAAGCCCCAGTGTAAATCAGGGGCAATTGTACTGAAATCATTGGAGTTCTACATGTGTAAAGCTAACATGAGATGAGAATTGGGGTGATTGTTTATTAGTCAGAAAAATGATCTGTTATTAGAATTAGCTATTATGAGCCAAGTTCAAGAAAAATAGAGATATTTCATTTTATTTGGCTTTGTCCCAGCTCCCCTCTTTGGCTTTGTTTGGGTTCCTTTGCAGCTCTGTCTACTAGCAACCACAGCGTAGTTTCTGCTCTTCCACTGGCAAATGTCACATAAGCAAAAGGCACCAAAGTAAATTAAAATCTCAGCGTCATTGGGTCTAAATCAATAATGAGAACGTGAAAATGACATTTCAAAGAGAACCAGGTACCTGTCAGCATTGGGGGGCATGGTCCTGCAAACCCTTGCATACAAGTAGTCCCATGAAAACCAGTAGGTCTATTTGCACGAAGGAGAGTTACTCATGTGAGCAGTGTCATGAGAGCACTCAGAGCTTTGTAGGATCAATCCCTAAGTTTGTTAAAGGAAATAATTAGGGTAGAATTCCATCAATCCCTGACTACCTGCACTGCATGAGTGCCAGCTGCAGCAAACATTTGAAGGTTACGATTCACATCTAGTGCCTATTTTTAACAGTGTAAGCAAGGCTTTATGAAGGTGGCAGTGCTGCCAGTTAGAGAGCTATTGTAGGACAAGACTTGAGGCAAAAATTAATTCCACTGTTGCATTAATTAGGAATGATCTAATTTTTTTTAACCAGCAAGGGCACTGCTGGCAGCTGCCAGTGATAATATAGGCTACTTCACAAAAACAACCATTTGAGATATTATCAGCTTCTTCTTCACAATGTTTGAAGACCTGTCAGGTAGATGATGCGACAGCTGTCCCTCTAGTCCCTCAGCTAAAGACACAAAATAGGTTTGTCCAATTAACCAAGCTTCTCAAATATTACCTACAACACAGAAACACGATAGACAAGAGCAAATGCTGAGCCCCACTACTGCAACAACAGGAAGTAGTTTATGCGGGTTATGTCCATCTGATCCCAAATCTCCCAGCCAGTATGTTTGGAGGAGGGTGAAATCCTTTCCTGACCCCAAATACATAGTGCTTTTCAATTTAATCCCTCACTCTCCAAGTGCTTTTTAAAGAAGGACAGTATTATTATCCCTATATTACAGAATAGGAAACTTGGGCTCAGAGAGGTGAAGTGACTTTCTACAGGTCTCGCAGTGAGTCAGAGGGATAGCTAGCACCAGACCCCGGTATCTTGGTTCCTAAGTCGCTGCCCTGTCCACCAGACCACCCTGCCTACAGTTCTGTTGGTCACATTTGCTGTGCTCCATCCTGGAGCCACAGTCAAGGCTTTTCTATCTTCACTCTCTAGCTGACTTCTTCCCTTTTTGCCCTTGGCCAAACTCAAGCCTATCCACTGCATATCCACTGAAATTCACGTGCATATCCACTGCATCCACTGAAATCCACGTGCATATCCACTGAAATCAGTAGAGTTGTGCCAACTTACACCAGAGCTGAATTGCACTCTCATGGTTTCTTCCTGTCTCCACACATAGCCATGTACTTCATTTATTGAACACAATGGGACAAATCATGCTCTTACCATTTATTTTTTAAAAAGAGAATAAATTCTTTGCCACCTCACTGGCTGATATTCTCCCCAATCCTATTGAAGTCATTTCCAACGCCAGCCAAAATAGATGTTATCAGCATTGACATACTTCTCATCCTGCATTTCAGGATTGTTGCATGTGCATATATTGAACAAAAGAGAAGCCAAAACTGACTCTTGTGGAAGACCTTTGCAGAGACATTTAGAGTGACTAATATTCCCCCCAAATTGCAGGACGAAGCTTCACTTGCTAATCATTTCTTGAATGAACCGCATCATCAGTCTAATTTGCAGCACTTTGGCAGTCAGACCAATGTGCCACATAGTGTCTTAGGCGGCTGTCAATCTTCCTTTTCTGATTCAAATGCATTTTCTATGTCCTGAGTCAGACAAAGTACCTGACCTTGGGTGTGTCATCCCTTCCTGAATCCAGCATGATCTTGAGGCAGCTGCATTAATCTGCATTAGGACTATTCGCTCCATCATCTTGTAGATAACACACATCAGGGAAATTGGGCAGGAGCTCTTCAGGTCTGTCAATGTTTTCCCTGGCTTGGGAACAGCTGTAATCTTTGCTCTGCACCAGACTTTTGGGATGCCACAATTCTGGTTTCAACAATTCAAAAACTGAAGCCACCGTCTTTTGATGATTTGTCTCTTGCTTTGGGCCAAATTCATTGTGGATGTTATCTAGACCAGGGGCCTTGTTAGGATACAGTTAATATATAGCCGGGTTGAGCTCTTTATCTGTAACAGGAGCCATCAGGTTTGCCACTCAGAACATACTGTTACATTGCAGAATACTCGTCCAGAAAGAGTATTGCTTTTTGGTTTGTTTTTAATCTAACTTCTCGGTTGGTATGCTGTGAACATAACACTGAGTGCCTAAGCTTAGGTACCCAAATTCAAAAAATTTGGCAATTTTTTGTTTAGAGCTGAAGACCCTGGGTTTTGCCCCCAGCTCCTCAGCTGTGTGTGAGTTAAATAATTATCGTGTGTGTTACAGCTCGAGCCATGAATCCATCGCGTAGATTAAAATATGCCAAAATGAAAACACAGCAGTTAACACCATTCCCAAAATCTCTCATTTGTGTGGTGATTATGTGCAGCTTTTTACAGTGATATTCAATAAAAAATGAGAAGTTACCATGGCAACTCCACTGACACCTCAGAGTCACACTGGTGATTCTTAAATAAGGGAATATACATAAGGGAAAGAAAATTTTATTCCCCTCCTGGGAGAAGGAATGGTCACGTGGTTAAAGCACTCTACTGACTCTCTGGAGTGCTAGGTTCAGCTTCCAACTCTTATCTTAGAGTCATTGTGTGTGACCTTGGCAGCAAATTCACTGCTGTCACATCGATTGCTCTGGATCGACTGAGTGGTCTGTATAGACGCGCTCAGTCGATCCAGGAAGCGATGAAGGAAAACCACCTCGGTAAGTGGTGCAGCGCTGCGTCGAAGTGAGCGCTGTTCCCTTCGATGCAGTGCAGTATGGATGCCGCGCAGAGGAGACGCTGCAAAGTCGACTGGAGATACGCAAGTGATTTACGTCACTTGCGTATCTCCCGTCGACTGCTGCCGAATCGCAAAGGTAAGTGTAGACCGGGCCTAAGTCTCTCTGTGCTTTCTGTTCCCCAATTGTTTTTTAGAAAATAAATAGGGAAAACCATACTTCCCTGACTCCCAGGGAGTGTTATGAGGACAAATCCATAAAGAGGAGGTGTTCCCATCTGATGGGGGGTTGTTTAATTGCCTAGGTAGGTAGGTCCAAGGACACACTGTTCTAATGTTTAACCAGAATTTGGCTTCTGTTAGAGATGGGTCCAAAACTGAACTATTGGATCCAGATTTCAAACTCCATAAAAGTTCAGGGGTTCAGTTCCGGAGACAGAGGGGACAGCTGCAAAGCTGACATCTACACACAGGTTTGAACCCTAGCCTCCATGGCCCACAAAAGTTAAGGGTTTTCCTGTCCTTGATACATCATTTCAGCCAAATTCGAGCCAAAAATGTTTGTATTCCGATTTGGCTGAATACTTTTCAAACCCTTCTTCGGAGACAAACAGTTAGGAAGAGGTGCTATCCCTTCCCCATGGTGCTTCTGGTACAGCTAGCTCAGCACTTTCTGCTCCCCTGTCCTCCACAGAGAGTTCTGGGAGTGCCATAATAGGGGTTGGAACAAGGTTCTGCATTCATTAGGGCTCATGGAACTGCCAACTCCTCCTCTGTGCCTTCTGCCTGTTTCATGTCCGAACATCCCTCTTGAGCCCCTTCCTTCCCACTCCACGTCACTGCTGTTATAGAATCATAGAACATTAGAGTTGGAAGGAACCTCAGGAGGTCATCTAGTCCAACCCCCTGCTCAGAGCAGGACTATCCTCAGGTAAATCATCCCAGCGAGGGTTTTGTCAAGCCTCAGCTTAGAAGCCTTTAAAGATGGAGATGCCACCACCTCCCTAGGTAACCCATTCCAATGCTTCACCACTCTCCTAGTGAAAAACTTTTTCCTAATGTCCAACATAGACCTCCCCCACTGCAACTTGAGACCATTGCTCCTTGTTCTGTCATCTGCCACCACTGAAAACAGCCTAGCTCCATCCTCCCTGGAACCCCCTTTCAGGTAGTTAAAGGCTGCTATCAAATCCCCCCTCATTCTTCTCTTCTGCAGACTAAACAGGCCTAGTTGCCTCAGCCTCTCCTCCTAAGTCATAAGTCTTATGCTCGTGTCCCTCTGCCAGTCCCCACTATCAGACCATATTGAGAGAGAAAGGGGAGGTTGCAGGCTAGTGGGATGCTCACTTGTCCTATTTCTCCTTCTCACTGCCTGTGGTTTAAAGCACACTGGATGCTGCAACTGGTGTATTTGACTGTAAAATTCACCACTCGAATAAACTGCCACCCTTGAATAATTTGCTGCCGGAATTTGCAAATAACTTCAAATAATGAGTAATTCTGAGAAGTTTTACAATCTGTTTGAGGACAATTTGGAAACCAAAAAAAGGACATGCTTTCTCTTGAAATTTAATGGTGTCATTGGGAAGTTTATTCCCAAATGATACTCAGTAGCAATACATTTGACTTGGTGTGGCTATGAGGTTAACTGACTTTTTTGTAATGATATTCTTACTAATATCCTGATCCAACAACTAATCAAATACAGCACACATGATTATCATTTGTTCCTCTAGCCATTCTTTGGGTGATAATTCAGAATCAGCTAAATACCATTTTCCTTTATTCAGTATTTGGCCAACTACAATAATTAGACATCTTGTACATCCCCCCCATAGCTTTTATTCCAGAAACCTTATGTTCTACTTTTCCACACACAAACAAGAATCATATGATTCCACTATCACTGAATTTTATTGTAGTTTAACAGAAACCAATACAAGCAACAACAACAAAAAGAGTAGGTTCCACAAGAGACAGCATAGTCTGTCCACTCTCTACCAGGCTGCATCAGCACAATTTAATAAAATGGCATCTGCCTCTATGGGAAGCACATTCCTAGAAATGTAGACGTGCAGAGTGCAGATAACGGCTGATCACGTGGTTGAGGTACTGGCTTCCATTCAGGATACGCAGGCTGAGTTCCTGCATCTGTGACAGACTTTGTTTGACCTTGCACCAGCCATTTAATAAACTCTCTCTGCCTCAGTACTTCATAATTAAAATGGGGGCAATAAGTTGCTTTTGTCCCACCTGTTGCCTGTCTTATCTAAATAGACTGTGAGCTCTTTGGGAGAGGGACTGTGTATATAGCACGTAGTACAGTGGGCCTATGGGCAGTATAAATAATGATCAAAATCCTAGCAGTGAAATAGTTACATACATCACAGTATATTTTACCAGACCTGTTTATCTAAATCAAAACCAGAACTTCTCCAAGGCTTTTCCCACCTCTTATTGAGAAACGAGCCACTTTAAGCTGACAAGGTGAGCTCTGGGCTTAAGTGCACTCACATTTTTTTCCCCCAGTGGGAATGTGTAACATGCACTTGGCATAGACGTTGCTTTAATCTGTCTTCTAAACCTCGGTATGGTTGTATTCCCCTGAGCTGTCCCATGTGTCTGGTAGGCTGTCATTCCACTGCATGTGAAGACAGCATGTGAAGGCAAACCTGCTCACTGCAAACTTCTGTGGCTCAGTCCTAAAATAGCCTTGTCTGTCTACATCTGTCTGCATGGTCATTGAATACATGCTCTCCTCCTGTGTAACTGGAGGATGTTTGCTGCTATTTGCTCTCGTGGCCAAATGTGGGTGTTTTAATGTACTTTTGTATATTCACTTTGGGTTTTTCATTTGATCATTCCCCAGTCACTATCCCCTCGATCTTTCAAACCCAGTAAGATGTTCATTTAATGATGAACTGTCAGTGACATATCATAGGCCCTGATTCCAACAATGCCTCCCTTTGTTAGACTGACTTTCAAAAAGCAATTAATGTGCTGGAAGATTTTTAGCAATACAAAGACTTCTTTAAGAATGTTCCTTGGGGAAAGGATGATTTAAATAATGTATTGCTTGCTAAATGAAGCTTCATTCTTGGTATTACATAACCACACAACAATGAAGCCACTTTCCCCAGGCTGACCACATTCTGCTATCCTAGACCAAACCTGAAACATCAGTGAATTCAGATTCAGCAAATGTAAACATAACAGTGAGTTTGATAATGTTTGTGTTGTGATCATAAGTTGTAAACTATCATATATTTCTGCATGGTTAGAAGAGCTCCATGTCCTGGGATCAGAACCTGTATCACTAGGCTGCTGGAAGGAATTTGAGCTTGCATATGCCCACTGAACCCCCCTTAAAACCCATCCTCACTCATGGGGGGATGGGAGTGGACAAAAATGGTTGAAGTTTGTTTCCCAGAACTAGATCCCCAACTTTACAGGCAGCTGAGAGGGGGAAGAAGATGAGGCTGCAAAGTTGGATGTCTCTCCACTCCACATGGGACAGGAAAGATCAACATCTATGTTTCCCTCTGCACTGAAAATACTGGGGAAATTATTGTGGCTAGGGAAGGGCCCAAACAGCAAGGTTCACATCCAAATCTGAATTTGCCCAAGGTTTGTGAGTAGGGACAGGGGCATAGTTTCAAATCTTAAGCTCCAGTTTGGGCTAAGTTTTTCTTCAGTGTTTAAAACAGTTTTCATAGACACTCCCTTAAATTAAGGGAGCTCCACTAAAGCAGAAACTCAGTTTTGATTTTCAACTCCATCTGTAGTAATACAGGTTCCCTTTATTTGAGCAAAGAATATAAATGAGCCCCTGGGCAAGCAAAGCAATACAGACATTGAAATCAATAGTACGTCAAATGCAAATTGTATCAGAAGAGTGGAAGCAGCCGAACAAATCCTGGAAAATGGTGAAACAAAGTCCCTCAGCACCTGGTGCTTTTAATTCCTGTAGCACTTTCTACTGATGGACCCCTGAAGGCATCCCTTGTCCATAGCATTCCTTCTCATAGCTTCCTGAAAAATATTCTGTGCATCAGGAGGAAAATAAAGTCCTGAAGAAAATCTAATTCCCTGAAGAATATGAAAAGAAAGAAGTTTATGAGAAAAAAGCAATAATCATACCGCTGCTATTAAAATTTTATCACTCAGCAAGGTGAAAAGAATTATCCCCTTAGATGCCATCCACAATATTCTACTTCCTTTGTTCCTTTTCCCACTATTAATAAAAGCTTCAGCAATGTAATAGTGAACTACGGAGCCTCTAAGAAGGCTCAATTTCTTAATACAAGGGGGAGAATGGAATTAAATAACCATGGGGAAAAGGGTCTGTGAAATAGGAGGGGGTTATTAAAAGCCTCAGAGACCAACAAAAAACCAACTACCTAAGAATAATAACATCAGAATATTTATACACGAACAAGCTGTAAGCTATTCAGATAAGAAACTCCCTCGTGTGAGACAATGTGTCACTACTGACAGGCAAAACTCCAGCTGATTAACTCTCAGTCAGCCACTACTGCGGTTCCCATGGTCTTCCATTCCATCTATTGCAACGCTTACTAAGATCAGCACTATTAAGTGACTGATTTTTATTGCGTACTGAAAAGGTATTCCGATGGGCAGATCCTCAAGTTAAGCCCTTACCATCTTACTCTGTTGTTAGAACTTTTTAGAATGCTTTTTAGTGCATTGGCGTATTTCTGAACGAGAAGCCCACTCAGTATGGACAAAAAATATGTGATAGCACTTCCATAACCAGAAACTCTGTGACAAGCAAATTTGTGCATCATATGGGCTCATTAGGATAAAAGTAAGGTCTGAACATTTTTGTGGCCACTAACAAGATGAACCTGGGTGAAGCATGGGTAAAATTCTCAGGATTTATCATTGTTCTCAGGGTGGCTCTAAACAAGCAACATTAAGGTGTTGGAGAAATTCATGATTTGAGTGTTCTTTGTAGTGGAACTTCTTCAAATTTCAGGCTAATGTTTGTGTTTTTTTCAAAACTACTGTATTTTTAAACAGTTTTGGTAAAAATTGATAGATTTTTTCAACTTTAAAGCCAGTTAATGAAGTAACTCACATTGGAAAATTTTATACTGTTTGTTTGAAATTGACATTTTTTTTGTACACCCTGTAATTTCCATGTCATCTTCTTGCCTCTCTTGTCTCTAGTATAGACATCATAGACTGCAAAGTGTATTGTTTCAGGACCTGTGGGAAGGAAATGAGGGGTGTATGTGAAGCAAGTAGAGAAAATAAAAGGAGGATGAGACACCATTGAGCTCAGCAATCAGTGTAAACATATAGTGACAGTGGCTTCAAGCCAGTGTTCTAAGAAAATGATCGGCTGTTGGGATTTATTCTTCTGAGATAACAAATGCAGTATCTTTGTACTGGGTTTGGCTAAGGAGAAAGAGCTGAGGATACACTGAGAGTTCATCACAGATGCTCATTCTTTCAGACATCCTGGAACAAATGTTCCCAACAGGATGCGGAGTTCGGAATCCCAGTGAAACCTGTGAAAAGCACTAAGAATATGTTCACATCTCCAGCAAACAAACTACAGAAAAGAGGGTGGTTTGCAGTAGGAGTGAGTGTTTGGATCTATCATTGTAAGGGACCAGGGCATAGGCAATCTGGCCTAGCTTTCTTGGTTGGTTTGGTGTCCACAAACCAAGGATGACCACAACCAGTATCAGCAACCAGGGATCAAAGTTACCATGAGGGCTGAAACTGATAGGCAAGAATCAGGATTAGAGTTAGGCCAGAAGTGGAAAACAGAGGTACAGTAGAACCTCAGACTTATTAACTGACCGGTCAACCATGCACCTCCTGGCTGGACCGGAAGTACGCAATCAGGCAGGAGCAGAGACAAAACAACAACAAAAAAGCAAATCAAGAAGCATTTTTCTTCTGCACAGTAAAGTTTCAAAGCCGTATTAAGTCAATGTTCAGTTGTCAACTTTTGAAAGAACAACCACAAAGTTTTGTTCAGAGTTATGAACAACCTCCTGACATGTTCAAAACTCTGAGGTTCTACTGTAGTTATCAGTAAGTGAGGTGAGGCCTGGAGTTGCAGCAGGCCAGAAGTCTGTGTGATTGCCCAGACAGATGCCTGAGAACTGCAGGGTTGACCATGGGCCAATCAGAAGGCCTTGGGATGCTATCATTCTTGATCCTTTGAATGGTACTTCCTGTGGTGCCTAATCTCCACAGCGCTGCTTGGATGTGGCTCTCTGTGGTGATGTGGGAGTGGCAACTGTTTCAGGCTTCGCGGACCTATGTTCAAGTAACACCTATTTTTACAGTTGTTTTGGTGATATGTATTTGACTTCCATTCTTTTTCTTTGTACCTTTGCACAAGCACCTGTGACTTCCCCCCTTCTCACAAATGTGTGTAATTTTTAACTGCACTGCAGACTAGAAAAATTACCATCTGCTCATCATAGTACCAACAATTATTATAGTGCCTGTTAGTGTCCTGGGAAGAACTGGCCCAACATCGACAAGCATTTCTCTGAGTAAAATCAGTGAATTAGATTCAAAGGGTATTCACAACCCCCATTTATTCTCTGCTCATCAAAATTCAGATGAGGAAGTTTCAAGTTCACACAGACATTTGGACGGACACCCTTATTTGTGTGGATGCCCTTGTTTGCTTATGAATCTGCATAGTTGTGCAAACAGGAAACTATCAAGTTACAGTAAGGGCAGAAGGAATATTGAATCAGCAATATTTTTAACAATAAACAGTTCAAGTGCCCCATAATCTGAAACTTGTTTGCATAGTGTTAGAATAATTTCAAACAAAAACAGACATTCATAGAAAAAAAGCCTCAGCTGGTTAACAGTGCATTAATTGGCAGACAGAAAAAAAAGGACTAAATTTGTTGAAGGATTATTCTCTGCAAGGATCATGATCAACTCTAGTTTTAGGTGAAATCCAGAGCCCCAAAACTATTCTTTGGAGAGCTCAGATAGTTTGAGAACTGTGGTTCACCTCTTTATCACCTCCCCACAGATTTGTAGCGACTAGGAATGGAGCAAAAGTCATTGTGTATGAATTTTTTTAACCACTGCCTGAAGCATGCATAAGTTTTATAATAATAGCAGAAATATGCACAGTTGACTTGCTGACAGTGGCTATTTATGGGTGAATCTCTGAAGGGTCTGAGATTACAAAAGTCATTTTGGATAATCTCTCAAATGTGCTTCTCTGCACTGCCTATATTTTTGGCGCCTGCAAAACTAGACGGGGATCAGGATTTTGTGTAATTTCTAGGATTCCTGCTTCTGGATTGCTCAGAAATATCACAAAGATTTATTGGGTGGGAGAGGAGGGGAAGGATAGAAATAAGGGGAATATTTTGTGAATATTTCTGATGTTAAAAAAAGGTTTAGTTTTGAATATGTTTTGCATGATGATTTAGAAAGACAATATCCTGCCTGATTCACATATATTCCTTAATCAGGGCAAGGAAAATTTGACATATTTAAGTTTTTTGTGTTTGTTTTCCTTTGGCCAATTAAATTAGGATGTGCTGGCTTCACATTAGGCACAATCGTGTGAAGAATTGAGATGTCACTAGGTAATTTAATCTATTTTCCCTCTCTTATTGTGGCTGGTGGGCTGCACATAAAGTACCCATCACAGTGCTATCTAGGTATCCAAAATAATGATACAAAATCAGCTGTAGATGACAGCGTTCAGCACATGGGAGTTAGGGCTTTTTTTTTCTGTAGCAGCTGCAGTTAAGCAGAATCCAGAGCTTTTTCTTCCTCTTGCTGGTGAGAGGTGTGAGCAAAGGAAAAGATGTATCCAGATGCTATATATAGAACTATGCAACTTCCAAGGGACTGACTGTCAAAAAGCTGCTAGCGTCTGTCTCCTTTCCACCCCTCTATTTCTATCTATGACGGTTGAGTGAAGAGGGCATCAGGCATGTTTACTGCTTCAGATTGTTCAGTATGACGTAGCCTTTCTGCATGAGTGATAAAATGACATTTCACAGATTACAAAAGTTTAAAAACTCAAGTTCAGGATATGAAGGGGGATGTACTGCTGTCAGGAGGCAGGGCAGATCAATCAATGAACACCTACAAGGCCCCATCATCTATCCCATGGAAATCTTCCAATATAATTTCACAAAATGGATGGATATTTACTAACTTCCTTACTATTCAGATCAGGAGGTCTCTTCCTCTATTTCCACTTCCTAAATATCAATCTTAGTTTCAGGGAGTCTCTATGCTGGGGTCATAAAAGACAGGTATCATGTTTCTGTTCCACTCCTTGAAATGCCGCTCCTAAAGGAACACGTGCTGTGCATAAGAGCATGCTATCAGAACATCATCACTGATGGGTTCATCAAGAGACAACAGAAATAGCCTTGTGGTTAAAGTATTGTACTGGGATTAAGAAAATGGCGGTTGAATTCCTGGCTTCCTGGCTCTGTCACAGGCTTCCTGTGTGACATTGGGTAAGTCATGAGATCTTTCAATTCCTCATCTGTAGAATGAGGATAATTAAATGACTTTGTCTCCTGCATTTTGTCTTCCCTGTGCATTTAGATTGCAAACTCTTCACTGTCTCATGAAGTGTACATGCAGCACCTCATTCAATGGGATCAAGATCTTGGTTGGGGACACTGTAATAAAACTAATTACTAATAATATTACTAATAAACTACTAAATCTACTAATAAACTGCTGCAGCTATGTTGTGACAAATGACAATGTAATTGTGTTCTAAGTAGAGATGAATAAATGGGTTGAGCTGAAACTGACTTATACTGGCTGCATCAGGGACTGAAACTGGAACACCAAAGCTTCTACTGGGTGCCACATTTAGGAGAATGGTAAACTTACATAAGTTATTTTAAACCTGTTTTGTCTCTGGGAGGTGTACTGCAGCAGTAACAAAGGGGTAAGGAAAGAGAATGACCATGACAGCAGTCAGATATGTGACAGCTCTGGAAAGAAATCAAACAGGCTGTACCTTCCATTGCCACCCGAAAGTTCATCAGCTGGTCATGTATGATTTCAGACACTACAGTCATTTCTTAGATGACTGAATGCATCGGTAGAACTCCCTGGTTCCCTCTGGCATGTTCTCTTGTTTTTTTCTTTATTCTTCTAAGAAAAAATAAAATAGATTAATGGATTTAAGGCTAGAAAGGTCTTCATCTAGTCTGACCTGCGTAACATAGGGCAAACAACCCCATCCAGTAATTTCTGCATAAAACACATAACGTCAGTTTGAGCTACAGTATATATTTTAGTAAAATATCAAGACTTCATATACAGACTTCAAGAGATGGAGAATCCACCATGTCGATAGGTAAATTGTCCCAATTATTAATTACCCTCACTGTTAAAAAGTATGCCTTATTTCCATTCTGAATTTATTTAATTTCAGCTTCCAACCATTGTTTCACAGTATACCATTTTTCTGCTAAATTAAAGAGCCATATACTGTCTAAATTCTCTTCTCCATATGTAGACTGTGATTAAGTCACCGCTTAACCTTCCTTTGAATAAATGAAATAGATTGAGTTTCTTTAGTCGTTCATTATGAGGCACGATTTCCAGACATGAAACCATTCTTCTAGCTCTTTCTAGAATCCTCTCCATTTTGTAAACTTTTTTTTGGAAATGTGGACATGAAAATAGAACACAGTATTCCAGGAGATGGTCTCATTAATGCCATATACAGAAGTCATACGATCTCCCCAGTCCTACTTGCTATTCACTTGCATATACATGCAAAGATTATGTCGGTCATGGGTGTAAATAAGCCATCCTCCGTGTGACATACATTACACCAACCTAAGCACTCTTGTGGACAATGCTATGTCAGCAGGAGAGTTTCTCTTGCTGACATAGCTAATGCTGCTCATTGGGAGTGGATTAATTAAGTCAACGACAGAGCTATCCCCTGTCGACGTAGAACAGCTACACTAGAGAGCTTACAATGGTGCAGCTGCATCGATCTTAATATAAAGGCATCTTTTCCCTTCTTTCCCTATGTTACAAAGTCTCTTCCCAGACAGTCAGGGTCATGCATTTACACTGCACTGCAGCCATCCATAGCATTTGCACAGTGTCCTGTTTCAAGTGTTTCTTCATTAGCGGCATATAAACGATGGACACAAGTCTCTCTATGGCATTTGATTAAACCTGAAGGTGTCACAAATTTTGTAGGCACACTGGCCTGGCAGCCTCACAATGAAACACCATCACAGCTGACACTCTTGTTGATGATCCAGCAGACAACTAAGGACTTAGTTGATTCTCTGTCCTTCATTATTACCTCTGGAGGTGGTCTACTCAGATCAGGGTTGAGGTGCATTGGTTAAGAGCACTGTAAAAAACTCATTGCAATTGTCCATGGATTACATGTTCTGTGGATATGGGACATCATTCTACATGGTTATTCTTTTATGGATATGTTTCATATTTTCAAATTGAATGTAATGGTAGTAAAACGTGCTAGATTAATGAATTCAAATGCTGAAGGGCTCATGGTTGAGCTGACATTTTTATGGCATCTATGATCCCAGTGAAACCAACATTGAATTCTAGATGAATACATTTGAATAAAATGAACTTTTTATTGATAGACTTAAAAGATTTTTTTCATCCAAAAATGGCTTTTTATTTTCAAAAATGAAAATTTTGTAAAATATGTTCAATGTGATTGAAATTTCTGTTTTTCATTAAATTCTGTGATATTTACCAAACGTTATACAGGAAAATAACCCATTTATTGAAAACCTTATTTTCTTACTGAAAATCAAATTTGCAGTAAGTAAAACATCTAAAAACAATTGGAATACAAACTTCATTAAAAATGTTGGTTAAAACATCAAGGAAAATTTCATGCAAAAATGGGAAACTGGTGAATTCTGAATCCTGCAAAACAAACTATTTTGAAGTTTTGAAACTTCTTGCAAAATCTCTTTTGCATTTTTCCATCAGCTCTAATTATTTTATTTTATTTTATTTTTTTATTTTATTTTATTTAAAGTACTGGCCTATGATAGCATCCACAACGTGCTTCCAGGTGCTTTCCAGACATTCAGGCAGGAACAGTTTCTGTGATGGGACACTCTTGGTCTAGGGACTGACCACAGAGATTAAGGAAAGGGAACTAAAAATCAATAGACTGTATGCCTACATGATTAAAAAAAAACGTAGTGATGGAATAATATATGTTAGAAAGCAACTCTCTACAACTATCCCTCTTGTACCTACTACACCCTACTCCCATAGAAACCAATGGGATCAGACACACATTCTGTAACAGGCAGTCTGAATTGACTACATGGCCATTTATAGCTATTTGAGTGAAGATGCCTTGGTAATTCAGCCTTTTCTGCTAAAGTTATTACAGACTCTGAATGCAGAAGACCAACAAGATCTCAACCTGCACCTGGCTTTGCTTTATCCCTCACTTCAGCCAGGTAATCACTGCATCAAATGAAAGCAAATGGCATTGTCCCTTTGGCCAGCAGTAAAGAATTTCATTTTAAACTTTACTAATTCCTTGTCTCTTCCAATCTAAAACCACTAGCTCATTTATACCTTGGGAAATATGCAATTTCCAATTCAACGCACTAGGGGCTATAATCTCACAGTGGCAAAAAGTCTTGGTGATGAGATGATCTCAGTGTAATGGTTTGATTCTGAGTCATCAGTGTTTGAATTTTTATAGAAATAGGAGGAATTCACGCTTTAGAAATAAAATGGTCTGATCCTGGAAGATGCTCAGTTTCCACTGAGAGCTGTGAGATTTGGGAGCTCAGCATTTCATAGTGGAGGGAATAGAACCTTGCAAGATTAGTAGCTAGTGCAGAAACAGGGTGTGTTTGGGCTACAAGGTGGTTTTCAAAGAAGGGGTAGCAATTTCTGGGAACCGCTCCTTAAACTCCAGAAAAGACAGCTGGTGAGGAGGTTATTCAGAGTTCAGAGAGGCCTCAGACATGGTGATAATCAAAAGTCAAGTTAAATAATAAGAATCCTGCAGCTCAGCAAATGTCTCTTCCCCCAGACAAATGACTGTCATAATGTATACTAATCTAATTTATTTTTGCCATCCTTTGACTTTTTGTTTTTAAGATGTAACGCATCATTGCATCCTCTCAGAATAACAGCTGATATATGGTGAACCTATCTGGGGTTTTAGTAGGGTTAATTTCTTTATTATTTATTTGAATGACAGTGAACTCTGATCTATTCCATGTGTATCTGCTTTATTGTAGCTCTATAACATTAGATTTTATCATAAAATACCAGCTAAAATGACATTCCTGCTGAAATAAGGCCATTGTAATATATCCCCTTTCAAGACAATCAAACCCATTCCAGTTACTATCATTGCACCATTTTGTAACGCACATTTGCTTGGTTTTCAGGGACAACCGCATGAGTGTAAAAACTCATTTCCCAAACAAAATTAACTAGGATTCACATTTACTTCAAATTTAAAACAAGAGTAGTTAAATTAACACAAAAGGGATCTTTTGTGTCACTGTCCTGGGACTGACAATTTCACTTTCTGTTTCTCAATTAATAGTAGGGATTGATTTGAGGAGATAATATTCAGGACTAGAATAGGAGAGAGTTTTAAGAATGGTTCCAGATTAGAATTGGTTTATTATTGGATCCAGGTTGAATCTAGATTCAGTTTAGGCTAGAGTTTGAATTCCAAGATGATATGTATCCAAGCTATTTTTGTGAAATTTCAAACCAAAACAGCGGAAGTTTGGCAAGGTTAACTGATCTAATGAGATCTCCACCAACCTGGGCAAAAATATAGAGAATTGCTGTTCTCATGAGATTTTGGCTGCATGCATACCAGAAATGAGAGGCTCCATCCAGTTCAGAACCAAATCCATATTGGCAGTCCAAAACTGAAAATTAAAACTTAAATTAAAATCCCTCCCCATGCCCAACATTCTAATGACCCCAGGGTTCCAAATTTGACACAGCTTAATTTCACAAAACCTTAAACATAGAAAAATCCCCTAAAACTACAAAAAATAAATAAACAAATGTGACCACTCAGAATTCTTGTACCTTTTCTTCAATGAAATCTCCAAAATTAACTAAGCTGGAAAGTACCTGTCTCACAGTATTTCTGGCCCAGCTGAGATCAGGAAAGAAGAAAGATTTCAAAAGCAAGCCTGATCTCATGAGCTACTCATGACAAAGAAGTTTTAATACAATTACATTAGAATCCAAAAGTCACAGGTTGGTCAGAGTGAAAAGGGCAAAATTAAGCTCCATGTGATGTTGAATTCAGTAGAACTACATCAAGTTATACCAGGGCACGTTCTGGCCCAAAGTCATTTGAGCCTGGAGTTTGTTTGTTTGTTTGTTTGTTGGGGGGGGGTTGCTTTTTTACCTCTGGGGAGGGAGAAAACTCATTCATTACCTTTAGGAAATGAAATTCACTGACATAGTCCTTTTGTTGATGTAGTGTTTTTGGTGAGCTCCTGATCTCTCTGAGTCACTCATGCCAGCCAAAATTAAGCTTATGACATCTCAAAGTTCTCAATGAAATTGACTCATCTCTGTAATATCACGACCACCATAGAAAAAGATCCACCAAGTGTCAAAGGTCAAGGATTTTTTTTTAAAAAAAAGAAACTATGGTAATTACTAATATCCTGAATGTAGTGAACCTTTGTAACTGCAACAAGACACGAACTATGTCTGCACTTGAAAATCTTGCCCATTGTTTTTTTGAACATGTCTGGTCATGAGTCTGGTCATGAGACTTCTACTAAGCCTCTGTTTCCAGCTGCACCTCACTCCATTCCACTCCACTCCAGCCCTGGTCACAACAGAAACCAGCTTGCCCTGGTTATTCGCCTGGTATGGTAGCAACATCCATCAGTGCGCTCCTGACAGCTTTCACTTAGGGTATATCTTCACTGCAGAATTAACCCAGGGTCCTACCGGGACCAACCTAGCCCAACCCTCCCCTGTAATCCATACAGAACAACCTCTGAGCCAGATTTGCTGGTGCTGTTAGCCCAGGCTAGCTTTCTTAGCTGGAAAGGGGAAAGGTGCTAGACCCCAAGATCTGCTTTCACTTGGTTAAGAACCTGTCCACTTTGCAGTGAGGACACAAGCTAAATCATTCAAATGCTACTAGTCCTCCAGTGTCCTCCCTGAAAGACACACAAGTTTTCCCACACCTGACATAATAGACTGGGAAAGAATACTGGAGTGTCTCAGCACAAAGAATCATAGGATATACCTCAGACATACACATATGAGTGAGGACACAGTAACATGCGTGGGACTTTGCTCTGGAAATGTTCGCACCTGGGCTAAACTAACCTGTGCACCAACCATCCAGTTTAACTGTGCAATGAAGACAAACCCTTAGAAGACCACCAGACTCCATGAGAAGGAAGGTTTTCTAGACACTTCTGAGAGCAAAACTCTTGCTGCAGAAGGGTTCATGAAGGCGGTACCTTTCATTAAAACCTAACTATGCCAAAAGGCTTTTCTACATATGGCAATTAACCCCACCTGGCCTTTTCCTCCAAGCCCTTATTATTCAGTACATTAAAGTTAATGTAAAGAACTTTCAGGTCATTTACAATGTTACTGGAAATTTTATTTTGTGATTCCTTCAAACTACCTTTTTAGAAAAAAAAAAAAAGCTTCTCAAAAATAGAGACGCAAGCCAGAATACTACATACAAGTTTCCTAATTCTGTTCTTGACAGCTTGTATTGCCTGGTGTGTTTTGTGCAATCATATATTTAACTTAAAAGGGCACTGTCAAGCTTTTTTCCCTCTTTTCTCTTCCTCGCTGTTATTTATAATAACTGTCTAGAAACTTGGCATTTAAATATTCCCTTTGTTAACAAAGTTTTTTCTCCATTATGCACACTCAGACTAGTTTGATATTGTGGGGTTGTTCATAAAGGATGGGTACAAAAAAAGCTTGTTACTGTAGCTATGGGCTTCCTATAATGTTTTGTTATAAGGTACTGTGGGGGCACTCATGATTTGTTATTGGCTCATTACTTATGAGTGTTGGCCTGGGTGTGTCCTAGGGTATGGTGGATGATGAGAACTGCAGCTGCTGGAACAATTACGTGGACTTTGCAAACGTAGTCAAGATTGGGGGTCAAATTTCAAGTTAACAATTTAAAAATAATGTTAAATAGTATTTAGCAGAACTATTTTGAGTGCAATTTCTCCAGCTGCATTCTGAGATAGATACAATATCTATGATAGCCTGCCGGCATTATATATGAAAGTATTATTGTTAGCATTTTCTGTCATTTGATTGATTAGAGCTCCTTTCAACATTGCCTGCAATTTCTGATAGAAAATTAATCTGTGGCAAATTATCTCCAAAAAGCATCTTACATAAAAGATATGTGGAGTGCTCCAGCAAAGGTTTGGAATAATATCACAAATGATACAAGAACTGACTCAATAAGTAATTTCCAAGACTAACACCATGAAGGAATGCAATAATATATTCCACATCAACACAACATTTATTAGATCTCTGGGCATAATGTGCGTGTGTATTTCTATTGAATCTAAGCAAAAGATAAGGGAAAAAAATAGCCCCTAGTCCAATGTGAAAATTGGCAAAACTACTGTGCAGGAAAGAAAACTTTAATTAAACCATTTCAAGACTTTAGAAGCAATTCCCAAACTCTTTCTTCCATATTTTTATAGCAAAGGTGCCTGGTAGAGGGCATTCCAAGTGGAAAATATGGTTTGCTCAATTTATTTTCTGTTTCATGAATTGACTCGGAAAAAGAAAGGAGGGACTGGGACTGATACATCAGGCAGCTATTTTCTTACAGCTTTTCAAATGCTTGAACATGACAGCTCTGAGAATCTCTCAGTCTAATCTAAATTCTGGCTCTTCAGCAGTCACTTCAAATTTGAGCTTTCCAGACAAAACAACAGCAGCAACCACCAATGAGTTTCACTGAAAGGACCGTGGGGCAGAGCAAAGTCAGTTTTCCGACTCAAACAGGTTTCCATTAAGAGGTTTATTTATTTATTTACTTATTTACATATTTCCCCTCCATCTCCCCCACTCGTGCTTAGTGGATGCATCTACATTTGTTAGAAGTTACAGCACGATGGAGCTATGGAGTCAAACTTCTTCCCTCGGTGTCTCTCACCCCTTTGTAGAGCCACTGCTACTAAATCTAAATCCCAGACCTGCTGATTATTAGGAGAGCATGCTGAAGACAAAGACTGACCCTTCCAGGAGCCACCTCATCCTCTGGTCTGATTTGCTCAGGAAGGCCATACAATCCTCTCTTTTTAATACCACAGTCAGTACTTTTGCTTGTGACATGGCAGCTATATCTGGCTGGAAAACAAGAATTCTATTTCATGAAAAATGTCGAGATATTGATGTTTCTTTTGCTCTGCATTGAATGAAACCAAGATTTTGTTTTTAAAAATTGTAAAATATCATGAGTGAGAGATTCCCATTCAGAGCAGAGTCAGAGCCAATAACTTGGAGATTAGGGCACTTCCTTTGGATGTGAGAGAATGCAGCATAAGTATCTCAAGTAGGTTCATTAATCAGGCAGATCAGGGACTTGAACTGGGTCTTCCACAGCTCAGGCCCTAACCACTAGGCTGTTCTATGGTCAATGTCTCGCTTTTTTATTTTGATCAGAAATTCCATCCAGGACCTGAGAAACCTTCCAATTGAAACTGATACATTCTGCAAAAAAAATTCTGTTTCTGCATTTTCCATTGAAAAATTTCATGACCAGCTCTAATCACACCAGAGAAAAGAAGGAAACTCCTTTTTTCCTTCACCAGGGGAATGAACAGAAGGAAGCAGATGATGCATCTCTAGCACAGACACTTCTTGTCTCTTTCCAAATAGAATAAAGTCACATGGCAAGAACAATGCTGTAAAGTATCTGATTCTGCTTTAATAAAGCAACCTGGCTTGTGGCCCAACAAAATAGATGGTATTAGATTATACACTAATGCCACAGGGTAGGCCCTATAAAGGAAGAACGTCTTCACAAAATAACTTAACAAAGAAAAACTGGGTTGTGCTCAATTTCTGTAATTTATATATCTCAATTGTCGGAGCCAACGGAGTTATTCCAGAAAACAAGTAGAAATCACAATCATAATATTAG
>ML675615.1:15731676-15839254 GCA_007922155.1 Mesoclemmys tuberculata
ATTAGCTTGCACTGATGTAACACCTTCAACACCCAGAGAATTTACACTCTCTGGGGCCTGTCCAGAAGAAGTGAGTCAAGCCTGAATAAAAGAGGCAGTGTTCACATGGACATGAATTGCAACATACTCCGCTAACAGATGCACCCGTTCTAACAAGGTATTGGTCATATGGGTCTGAGCAATTCAGATTTTCTTGGGAGACCCATCATGAATATTATACTTGCAATGACAATGCCACTTTGCAGCATCCACAGATTCTGCCCACAGATGCAGCAGAAACAATGTGTTTCCACTTGCATTCGGGTTTTGCTTACTTGCATAAATAACCTCAGTGTGGGCCCTGTGTATACCATGTACAAGGATCCCTTTGGCTGCTACTGACGTGCGCTGCCTCTTTTAAAGATCACATAGCAGCATTGTGCAACTACTTACAAGAGGAAACAAAGGGCTTTAACATATCCATACTCCCACTGAAACTGGAAAGGGGAATTTTAGATAGACAGGATTCACTTTAGTAGATTAGAATTAGGCCAGGACTCTGTCCTTTATGCAAATTGTTACAGGATCTGTAACAACTGAGATCGGGTCACACTTTGGTTCTGCATCTCATATGAAAACCACGAAATACAAACACCAAGCTGCGATGACCTCTGAAATTATTAGTCATAATCCATTGTGTACCTGTTTGTAGCAGATTCATTTCTGTGAGCATCTGACTGAGTCTGGAGAAGGCAAGTGGAAGCAGTTCAATGACTGAAAAACTCTCTTTACATGAGGTTTCCCTGGCTTCCACCTTTCATTAGCTTTCTTTTAGTTTGTGAAAGTTATAAGACTAGGGAACCTAAAATTGTGATCTCAAATGGGCAAAAGTCCATATAAATAAGGCCCTTATCGCAATCTCATGAAGATCCAAATGATGTGGAAACTGAACAATCCTCACCTCATATCCCACAAAATGATCCTTCCAGGCCAGCTTTAAGACTCCTTGGCACAAATCCCAGCCCTAATCTACAATGTGGAGCCCTCAGCAACTTTGAGCTCGACAGCTATAAATGGACCTCTAAGGTGGGCTTATAGCTGACCAGCCCATCCCTTTGCTGAGGGCTGGAATCTGTGGCTATTGACCACTGGGGCCTACCCAGAGGCCACTCTTCCCCTCCAGCACCCTCTGGATCCAGTACTGTGCAAATTTACAGAACAGACCCTTGCTTAGAGGTCACCGGGGCCCATGACATGTCCACCTGCCCACAATGTGGTTTTAGAGGGAGGAAAAGCTGCAGTGTTTATAGGTTAGTGTGCACTTTGGGGGTATTAAGCTCTACTGCTGTCAGCGTTAATCTGAAACGTCTCTCCAGTAATTCATTTGAAAGTAATTTCCTTGTTGCTTATGTGGTTAGTCCAGGAGGAAGGCACCTGCTGGCATGTGTGTTTTTCACAGATAGATTTTCTTTCCATTGTGGCAGAGCATCACAGCAGGAAATTACAAGGTTGCTGAAGTAGCTGATTGTCACCGTTTCATATTAGCAATGCTGGTGATTCTTTCGTTGGACATTGAAAATCAGTCTGCCTTGATAATAGGACCCAATTGCAGAACCTTTATATCGGTGATCACTTGCTCGCCCATTGGCTGCGGTATGACTGCTCATGTATGTGCTTACCAGTGGGAGTGGTGCACAGCTGAGCCCATAAGCAGCAGTTTGCAGAACAACCAAGTTAAAAACAAACCATCTCTACTTATTTCCCAATGAAGCTGGATGAATAAAGAAGAGTAAAAGAAAATTCCACAAATATCTGTCTGAATGTTTTAATTAATTTCCTTTCCTCTGCTCACCCATGCTCCTTTAATTTTCCTGGAATGTTTTAGCAAGCAAAGATATGAACCACTCTTTTCTCTTTCTGTATAAAAACACTCTCCTCAAATTCTTTTAGTGACTGTTCCTTCCACTGCTGCAGTTTGTCTCTCCTCCCTCCCACTTCATGTAACGGATGCTTCATTAAATAGCCACAGAGTGTCTATTTTTTTCCTGCAGAATTCAATTCTCTATATCCCAGGGAATCAGCTCTTTCGTTCCTAAGAATACCGAACCAGTTTTGAAAACCTGTTGATTATTTGAAGGCTTAACCCACAGCTCCTTGCAGTGTTCCTCCTGTACCTTCTGCGTCAGTGAAATAATACTGTATTTATAAGAAGCCAAAGGTCATACAGTATTGCAAATGTGGCCTCATGAGATCTAGAGTGAGACTAACAGCCTATAGCTTGGACTCACAAATCTCAGAACTTTATTCTTCTAATTCGCTCTAAAATTTAATCTGCACTGTCTCCTCAATTCTCCCAATTCTCCTGTTCAAACATTAGCAAAGGAAGCCTTCAGAAAGGTGCCAGAGATGAAACAGGCATAAACTATGGGGTACAACAAATAATATTTTGCATACCTGTAGTGTCTTTTATCTGAGTAGTGTCAGTAAAGGTTGGGATTTTCAAAGGAGCCTCTGGGAGTTTAGGCACTCAACAGCCATTGGATTTCAATGGGATTTGGGTTCCTATCTCCCTCTGTGCCCCTGTGAGGTACAATAGGTTTTATATCCATTTTATAGATAGATAAACTGATTGTCCTTACTTAAAGTTATCGAGTCAGCTGTGTCAGAACTGGGAAGAGAACTTCAAAGTCATGACTCCCAGTTTCCCCTTTTGTAACCACTAGACATTCTGCCCTTATGAACTTTATCCAGCTCAATACACCATAAAGTACATAGTGTAAGAGTAAAATTCACTGCTGCTCCAGGTACTCTATTTGGAAGGTCACTGCAGAGGATGCAGCCATGAAAAGAAGTAGCATGAAAAACAGGTACAGTAGAAGAGAGCTAGGTGGCCTTTCTCTATCCTAAAATCAGGTGTTCCATATTCCTATCCACAGCAATTTGTGACCATTTGAAATATGTTCTGGAAGTATTAATGGATGATTTTTTTTATTATTATGGTCTGGAAGTATTAATAGATTATTTGATGTACCACATAACATGAATGAGAGAAGAAGAAGGTAGTTCCTAAAAGCACCTGGTTAGAATCCGATTTACCTTTTTTCATTAACCTCTGATGGTTAATCAACAGATAAATTGTTTACATCTGGTAATAAACAGCTCCTCTGTGAACACTGCTTTACTATAGTCATTTATGAATTGCTGGATTGGACAGAGTCCACTGAGAAAAAAGCCATGGTTATAAGGCACAAATAAGCAGTGAAATTTAACATAGTAGTTTTGGGGCAAATTCTGTTCATTTACACAAGAGTCAATGTAGAGTAACAGTTAATTTTAAGGGGATCCATCTGAATTTGCAGTGATGTAGCAAAGAGCAGAATTTGGCACTTTGTTGACATTCTGCTTTCATTCTTAATGCATTTCTGACCCTAGAGGATCCCTAAATATACTCTGTGTCCTCCACCATAATAATGTCTAACGCTAAGTGGCTTTGATTTGTAGTAGAGCTAGCTGGAACATTTCTGATTTAAATGAAATTTCATTGAACTGACATGTTGGTTTTGACAAAGTTTTCATCTGGAAGGTTTTTTGGGGGGGGCACATGCTGCAGTCTGGTGGTTAGGGCACAGGGCTGGGGATGTGGAAAAGGCAGATTCAAGTCCCTTCTCTTCATCATTCAGAGTGATCTGAGGTGAAAAGCTCTGATCAGCTTTAGGCAGAGCAAAGAGCTGAACCTGGGTTTCCCACAGGCCAGGGCTTTATGCACAAGATGCACATACATAGCATCCCAAACAGAAAAGGTGAGGGTTTGATCTAACAATGGGCATTTTGACAAAATTCCATTTTCACAAAAATGTCTGAAAAGTTTTGTTTGCACTCAACAAAACCAAATTTAGAAACTGCTAAAGCTGCTGTGGATCAGAATTGTCCTCTGGCCAGCTCTATCTGGACATAAGGGTCCAAAGAAAAGAATGTAATCCTCTACTACATTATATTTATAGTTCCAGTTAGTGCCTCATCTAAAGTAACATGAAAAAACCCACTTTAAGTGAAAGTGGTCCTGTTTTAGCACAAAGATTTTATTGAAAATGGGACCAATTTTGAATTCACAAGAGGCTTTCATGCTCTGAATTTAAGCACTTTGAATGTTATTACAAATATTTCAGCTGCCTCTCAGATTCATGTGAGCTACTACAATGTATCTGTGTATACATTAAGGAGCCATACACAGTACCCTGAGTACAGAGTCTTATGCAGAAGGTAGTCCAATTCTTAAATGTTATTACACTGCAAACAAGCACTGATATGTCTGGAGCAGGTATCCTGCTGGTTTGATCTATGCTCAAGAAAACTTTTAAATAAATCTTTTCCTCAATGTGTCATAATAGCAATGGTTTTCTTAATACAATGCAGCCATGTGTGTGTCCTCATTTGTTTAAGTGTCTCTGCTCTTGGTTGGGATACAATTTATTTGATGACACTTATAAATATTCATAAGAGATATTACAATGAATATTTCAAAGTAAAGAAACTAGTTCCTATGCTTATTAGTTTGAGAAATGGAATAACTTTGTCCTCTAAATGTATTTGATGCACCAATGCATGTACAAGCCAGTGCAAGGGGTTAAATTCTGCCTTGGAGTCAAAGTCAATGGGAGTTGTGTGTGCATACCTGAGGGCAGCGTTATTTTCGTCAGGCCAAATTATTATATAAATTGTGTTATCATTTCATGACCACTGCAAGTTGCTCAGAATATGCGTCAAATCCTGATCTCACTAAAGTCAGTGGGAATGTTACCATTGACTCCCATGGTTCAGGATTTGGCTAAATAAGTGAAAGTTGCAAACTTCCAGTGGGTGCAGCAGCAAATGCAAATGAAGGGAAGGAGTTTATTTACACTGGTGTAAATCAGAAGTTACTCCACTAAAGTTAGTGGTGTAACACTGTGTGGGATGAAAATCAGAGCCCTTTGATATTTTGATGACTACGAGGCAAACAGAGCAGTTATTAGACGTTTCTCATTCAGTTGTAATGTCCGTGGCTGCGAGTCAGTTGCTTTATTAATAGAGAGAATGTTAATAGAAGCTGAGGGTTATCCACTGCTATTTTCTGAAAATTGCTCTAGGTTAGCCCTCTGCATAATACTCATTTCAAGAACAGTCCCTGTAATAGTGCAGCACCCCCTGTTGTTTAATCACAGTGTCAGCACTGAGTATGTCAGTCCTACTGTGAGATGTGAACCCAAGATCATCACTGGGAATCAAGATGCTACCAGAAGAGAGACACCTACTGAGTGCTGACACACTAGAAATTAAAATAACATTTCATTTTTTCTTCACTTGGTTAAAATAGCCCACCAGGGATGAAAATGCACAACTTAATAATGATCCTAACTGATAATGCAGTAATAAAAGATGTCTTTAGGTTCTATGAAGCTTGAATATAGATTTGATAACATCAATGCAGAAACACCATTCCATTTTCTATGTAGTTCTACTGCATGCTCAAGACATACAAAACCTTGTAGAATATTTTAGGATGTTCAATAATAAAGGGCCATACATCAAGCAGTTTTAATTAAGCCTGATGTGCAGTGACCTTGAAAACAGATCAGAATGTCTGTTTACTGACCATATTGCAGCTAAATACAATAATTGATTTCCATTAGTTAAACTGGAAATGGCATTGAACAATTCAGTGTACTTTCATTTTGCCCCATGCAGTTTGGTAGTAGAAAGCAGGCGCAATAAATCTGTTCATGCTGAAGCAAAAGTCTGACAGATATTTGCCTTTAACTCTCCTAAGCTTGAAGAGTGAATATTTCGTTAACTTGACACTAGTTCCTACCACACTGGTAATGCAAATAACTTTTATAGTGCCCTCCAGCAGAGGAATTCAAATCACTTACGAATATTAAGCTTCTCAATGCCCCCATGAGCCAGGCATGTTTTATCTTTACAAACAAATAAACTGAGGCACAGAGAGGTGAAGTCACTTGCTCAAGGTTGACCAGGTTGACTGCTGAGAATAAGGAAGCTCTCATGACTTTCAGTTCTGTGCTTTGATCTTCTAGGACTGAATTCTTCTCTCACATCACTAAGCCCATTGACATCTAAGAAGCTCATTGGTGTAAATCCTGGGCAAATAAAATCAGAATTAGCCTTTAATCTCTTAAAGACAATTTCATAAAGGTATTTAGGTGCCTAACTCCTGGTTGATATCAATTGGGAGTTAGATACCAAAATATCTTTTAAAACCTGCTCCTTAGTTTCTTTGGCTAAATGCATGAAGATTTGTGTGTGTGTTCCACACTACAGATTTTTGCAGTCTTCCATCTTTTCAGTATCTCTTGGGAAATTGTAGCATTCTGAGAATGCTATTTCCTTTTCAAATGGACATTATTTGCTCAACCTTGTGATCTTGTCTTCATTCCCGTGCTGCATTGCTCTAGCAGAAAGAACAGGAGGTGCAGTGAACCTTCCTCCTTTTATCTGAATTTTCACCAAAGACTACAATGAACACGAACTCAGAGGGCCTGACTTTCCTCTCACCAACACTGATTTTATACTCATGATACTCCACTGATGTCAGTGGAGTTACTCCTAATTTAAACCTATATGAGAAGTAAGGAGGTCTGCTGTGTATATAAGGGCTATTATTTCAGGATGGGGTTCTGGAGACATCCTCATAAGCATCTCAAGTTTTGTTCCCATGTGCCCTCCATGTTAGTAGAACTCCTTGACATAATAGCTTTATAATGTCCATTTGGGTGTTTAAGATTCGGATTGAAATTTATTTAAAGAGTTTTAGGGTCCAGGGATTTAATGACAAAAGTTTCTGGAAATTAGATTTCAGATTAACTGGCAGAACTCTGTGTGTAGCCGAGAAGGAATGAGATGACTTGGCAGATAGAAAAGATGTTGTGGTTCAAGACTGAAAAGCACTGGCAAAAGCATGCACACAAATGTACTTGGCTTTAACAGCTGCTATTAGTCCTTCATGTCAAGCCACAATTCTTAAAAAGAAACATTTCTCATATTTAGTCTCCCACTGACGCAAGCTTTTGCAGTGAGAGAATTAAAAATAAGGACAAGCAAGCTTGCCTCCTGACTTGCCATGAAATGTTTGTGTGGCTGATGTTTCTCCCAAATATAGGTTAGATCAGAAAAGAAAAATGCTCACTTGTTTATCCAAACACGCAACTGACAAGAGTTCATCCCCCAAATGACATGTGGTTTCCAGGGTTATTACATTCCAGTGGACTGAACATTTTGCCAGTGCATTACATTGAAGAAAGTGTTTGCAGAGTCTAAAGTGGATCTCACAAAATAACAATTGATAAATAAATCATTCCCAAATAAACAAAACTATGAAAATTAGGGCTGTCACATGGATGAGAAATTACTCTTGCAAGACTGGAGATACTGTACTTCAAAGGACCACACTGGAATCAAATGGGTAATAAACGTAGTCAATTCAAAATAATCACGTTAAAGGCTCCTTTAATCTCTGTCGCCAGCTGTTGGACTAAAATTTGGCAACCAGCATAACTTTACAGCAGCCTAGACTTTGCTCTGTGTTACAGAGAGGGAAAGCCCAGGGGATCAAGGAGTGCAAAGGTCACCTTGACACCCTTGTGTGTTCCTTGGCCATAGCTAAGGAGGAGTTTTTCCAATGTTCACTGTGCTAGAGGCCTAAATGAAAGCACAACAGAAAAAGGACAGACTTTGCTGGTACAGTGTCCATTTACAGCAGAGCAGCATAGGCTCTGCTGCAGAGTTGCTTATGCAAACTCAGCCTCATTTCTGCTATGACGGTTCCCTTCTACTGACTCTGTTCAGTGTCTCATCAGCTGGGTGCCACTCATAAGCACAATACTGAGAAAAAATACCAAAGACAGAGGAGCACGAACAAGAGTTGCAAGAAAGAGCTATGGATGCATAAACAATTAATGCACCCTGGTTCCATGAGGTTCAAGTCAGGTTTCTTTTCCCCCCTTCAGAAATGGTTTTCCCCATCAAATATTTCCTGCAGCTGTGTGTTTCCAATTTCTCAAATGATCCTGTAATTATGTCAGAACCAGGACGATTGCGTAATCTATCAAGCTGAATGTAAACTATCTCAGGATGACAGCTGCCCTGCAAAAAGAAGGTCTCAGACAGAAGCCAGGAGAATAATCCTAGCCTTTATTACCAGAGGCAGAAAGGAAAGCATGGCTCAGTCTGCCTTATCCACAGCTTTTCCTCTTGTGTGTGCCTAAAGCCACAGGACAGACTTCAGACTCTAGCCCAAATTTTTATAACAGGTTACGTAGAGGCCTGTAGACTGTATTATTTTAGAGCCTAAATTATAGAGCTTATTTAGTCTCCTCTTCCATGTAGCAAGATTAACACAAATATTAAACAAAGTATTGATTTTTCTCAAGAAATCTTTAATAAGCTTATGAGAGAATTTTCTAAAAGACACCCATTTACTCAGTGCTGTTGTTCAGCTTCCAACATTTCAGCTGACCACTGAAAGCAAATAAGTCTTCTACTTGAGACTTTATCTTAAAGTCAGGTGGGATGTTCCCTGAATGCACTCCAGGTGCAGAAATATAACAACATACTGCTCATGACCTTAACCACTAGGTCTTCTATTTACTGTGTGAGCAAGAGGTTAGAGTCCAGTCACTCAGTTATATAATTCATTGGTGTTTCAAAATAAATCATTAGCTCTGTGTTATCACCCTAATTAGGAATGGCATCTCCGGCACTGCTGTGTTAAGGCTGCACTAGTATCTCAGTTTTATAAAAGCATAAAATAGTTCATTGCTGACTTAAAAGTTGAATCTAAAAAGGCCTTAATACAACTGAGAAGCACACGTATCTCCCTATACTGAATATATCAACACGTAACTTTCATCTTCTGCGTGTCGCCTTGTTGGATGGTTTTTCACTGAGCAAGATCTATTTCCTCAGTCATTTCTCCAGATTCCTCCCTCCTTTTTACACCTACTTTTTTGCCTGTCAGATCTGCAAACTTAGTTTGAAGTCATCTGAAGACCTGAGTTCTCCCTTGCACCTTACACCAGCCTCAGCAAGACTGCCTGCTGCCTCCTCCACGGCATCAGCAACATCCAACAAACACCCTCAACAGTTATTTTGCTGAACTGATCGTGCACGCATGTGTCACTCCAAGCCTCCAATGCTCCCGCTCCTATTTCTGTATGACGGGCTCCCCCAAGGAGCAACCTGGAACTGTGGGATCACTGTGCCCCCCCTTGAGACTCCAGCCTGGGCTGTCTCTCACAATACCTTGCTAGTGACCCCACCAGCAGACCCCACCAGGTTCAGTTATCACCTAGCACAACAGCCTGTGAAGCCCCACCCCAGTCAAATTGCATGAATGTTCACCTGGGTTGCCGCTCATACTGTGATGCTATTAGCAAGCTATAAGCCTCTAGCAGGTACTGCGCTTGCTCAGACATCCACAGCACGGACACACCCAACTGAGTCATATGAATGTTTTCCTCTGCCACTCGTGAATCAATAATAGTGAGGCGCCAAGCAATTCCCCCTTGCTCCTCAGTCTCACACCCCAGAACTGTACCTTTATGCACTGGCCAGGAGCCTGGCCAGCGTCAGTTCATTATTCAGTTCACCAGTTCTTCAAAGGAACGTGGACATGCAAAGCCTTTGTAACCTGAGCAAATTTCCCAATCACTGTACCCAAATCACACTGTTTTAGTTAAAATTTAAAAACAGATTTATTAACTACAGGAAGATAGACTTTAAGTGATTATACAAGATCGGAGTTGGTCATCTTTGAACTTGAACGACAAATAACAATGACAACAAAAACAATATATCTGGCTGTCCCCTGTGTCAAAGTCTACTTCTAGGTCAACATAATTGTCCACATGCTCTCTCTCTGCTGAAAGGTTACCAGAAAAGTTATTTAGCACTACGGTCTGCTGGCAGATTCACTAGACCAGATTCTATTCTATGGGAATTAAGCAGCATCTTTGCAGAGAGGGTATTTGCAGTGTTTTCGTTTTAGCATTAATCTAATACCAGCTTTAGTTAACTGAAATCACCACTGGCCCACGGCTATTAGTGTCACAGCAGATGCCATGATAGACTGGAGTAATCTATTAGAGGGAAAAATTGCTCAGCTTGATGCAAACAATAGACTAAGTGCTTATATTACTTCTAGGGAGTAAGGCATCATCTGTCAGGGAATGTGAAGTCCCAATGCCCTATGCAAATCACCCTTCTGCCCCCTAACTTAGATTCCCATCTCATTTAAGGGGAGGCTGTGGCTTGCTTGATTAAATTATGCAATGTTGTGAGTTATGCACGCACTGAAATAAGAATCATCTTGTGAAACTTACTAAGCCCATGGGTTTCTTCAGTAGCTATTATGACCATCACTTGAAATGAATTCTGCTTGGTCTCATCCTGTCCTGTGGCAGCATCTGTCCTGCCCACTGTTTTCTGGAGCTGCATCTCTTCCTTTCCCCCAGCAGATGTCTTCTCCATTGTACATTCTTGCTTGGCATTGTCTAGAATACAGCTCTTGCCCTAGAGCCTCCTTGTAATCACAAGCAACCCTGTTCTCTCCCTAACAGAATACCCCACTACTGTTTCTCAAGTAACTCACTTAGCTCCTATACAGCAGCAGGTTCATTTTTTTACAGGAATTTGTATAATGTGTCTGTATTGGTCCTGTCTCCCTCAGCTCCAGATACGGAGAGCTGTACTATAACCCACTGAATACAATCCCCAGAGCAAAGCTTAGCTAGCTTCACTTGAGCCCAGATGATTGCCAACAGCCCAGGCTCCATGCTTAATATCACAAACAGCTGGTTCCTTTCTGGCCTGGAGTCAGAAGGCATCATGAGGATGCATTACTTCAGTGTCTGACAACCTGCAGCCCTCTCCATTTCAATGACGGGAAGGACCAACAGAGCCTTGCTTTTGTCAGTGCTCTCTAATAGCACATCTCCTCCCCCACCAGGCACATGAATGTTGCACCCTTGCAACAAAACAAAATAAAAACAGACAGAAGATTTAAAACCTTGACAGGGGGGAAGGAGAGACAATGGAAAAAGAGCAGGGAGAGGTGAGAATTTGTCAGAGCGGTCCAAACTGCCCAGCTGATTTATCTCATTTTATTAAAAGTGGATAAATTTAGCTGTGGTGCCAAACAACTTACTTGAGTGATATTCAACAGCTATTATTTATTCTTTTTAACTCAAGCCCTCCCACACAAAAGATGTTGTCTATGCCTTTGTCCATAGTGTAATATACCATTTGTTTTATAATAGCCAGCACAGGTTTTGTTCCATGCATTTCCTGGGTGACATTGGACAAATCACCTACTTTTTTTGTGCCTCATTTTCCCACTCTGTAAATTAGAAATAATATGTGGGTGGAGAGAGTTACAATAATTGCTGTTTGCAAACTGCATGAGGATTCTCAGAGAGGAGGTGTTTTGGAAGTGCAAAGTATTATTATGGATTATTTATTTAAGAGAGAAGGGGAAGAACAGCACTGTATCCAAGTGGAAATGTATTGATCTAATCATAATAATTTATAGAAACAGAGCAATGGAACAGGACAGGAGTCCTCCCCCAAATCCACTTCTGTTGGTTTATTTAGTGAGTGTACATCAAGCAGTCACTCCATCTTGTCCACAGTTTGTGGGCAGCACAGTTCAAGTACAAACAGTGTCAAATGCTTAGCAACAATTGTCATGGAGCCTTCCAATATTTAAATCAAAGTCTAGTGCAATCACACTGAAAATGCTTACCCACAGGAATGCATTGAAATGAGCCCAAACATGGAGGGGATGTGATTTTCCAGCAAGTGGAACCAGCTGGTTAGGCACTGGTTATGGTTTTATGGTAGGGGTGTTAGCCTCAGCAATACTTTTTTACTACCCTCCCACATAAATAATCCAGTAGCTCCATTCTCAGTTTGGATTCATGTCTTCAGCAAGTTGTCAGACAAGAGTGGATGCAAAGGGATGGTCCCGAGAGAGAGGCTCGGATTGGAAATGCCAAAGCCAAACATACAAGGACACAGTATAACTTGTAGTTTCATTCATCAGACTGCCTAGTGCAAGGAGGCTTCCAAATCCCAAATGTTAAGCAATCATCTATTTCAGGGGCACTGCCTATCCAGACACCTTAAACAGCTGAGTTATTGTTACAATGTATTTGTCATTCTGTAACTGGCAGGCACCTATTGCAGCATTTAGTTGTGCAAATAAATAAACAGCGGGAAGGATGCATAGTTTCTTGTTTTTGGTTTGGGGACTCAGTGTGCTTACAGATTTGCTGAAGCCAGGCAGAGTGACTCTGGTGCGAGACAGAAACTGGGGTGTGGCAGCTATTAAACACTCTCAGTAGCTGTTTGGAAACTATATAGGAAGTTCTCATTGCAGACAAACAAGCTGACAGCACGCATCTATCGTCACCATATGACAATTGAGCCATCTGGAGCTTGGTGAGGAGGAAGATGGATATGGGACATTGGAGACAGCCTGGGGCTGGGGAGGAACTTGGCAGCAGAGGTATGCAGAAGTAAAAGGTGGCCACTGCACGGTCTGAGTCTGAAAGACTGCTCCAGTCCATGTGAAACCAGATGAAGGAGCCATAGAAGGAGACTGGGAGTTATCACTAGTTGTGAAAGTCTGAGACTTTTAGTTGAAGAGATGCAGAGGAGCTGGGAACAGACACTAGAGCTGACATCCATCTCTTGGAGTAGGAAGTTCAAGAGATAGAAATGTTTTGAATTGCACACAGGACTCACTCCATGGAAAAGCTGGAGGGAAGTGTATGAACATGTGTGGGTGCCAGATATACATTTCTTCAATATTTTGTAATAGCAACAAGTGTGGAAGTTTTAATTAGGAACACCAAAGGGCTGTCACGTAATAGTGGCTTAAGAGAAATATTCCCAACTAATTCAAATATTGTCTGTAGATTGTTTATACTTATTAAATGTTATTTGTTAAGAAATTGTGTGTCCCTCTCCCTCAGAAGCATAATGTCATATAATATTAACTCTTATTCCTGGAAGGACTGAACTCTGTTGTGTACGTCAGCAGAAGAGTAGAGTGAGGTGCAGGAAAGAGGAAGTAATCAGATACGATATATTACCTCAGCCCCATTACTTGTTACAGTTCTAACTGAGGTTATTATTGGCATTACTCAGAGATCCAGTAAACTCAGGAACACCTCGTACAAATGTTTAGGGAGAGTTCCACTGCACATTACAGAATTGCAACCGAGGAAGAAGCAACTCTATCATTCTCTTAATTTTCAGAAATTGCCTTCCACTAATTTCCCATTTGATTCTATCAGATCTATTCATTTAAAAGGCTCTGGCAAGGCTGGGAGGCCTAAACTGTAAACACCTTGTGCCAACTTCATTGGTGAAGAAAAGAATGGTGGGAGGTTGCCCTTGGAGTAACTCCTTTGTCATTTTCTCCCCTTTTCTGCACAGATGCATCAATTTTGAATGAATTCCTCCCAATGTTCAATCAAGAAGCACATGGTGCATCTTAGCAGGGGAGCGTGCAAAGATGGTTTTAAGCCACCCTGATCTTCGGCTGGCTGCATGCTAGTCCAGTCACTTTAAAGCAGTCACTATGAGGCTGTGTGCTGGTTTGTAACTTGAAGCAGTTGTTAATAATATATTTTTAGATCATAAATACAAAAGTTATACACGTTCCTTTGCTATGACAGTGCATGTAACCCAAATAGCACAATAAAGGGTCACCCTGCTTCATGAAAATAATTTCCCATAAATTAATTTATGAATATCTAAGGTAAAATTGGCAGAATATTAAGGATTGCCAACTGCATGTGGAGTTCTTTCTGTTTTGAAACTACATTAGTTCTCCAGGATTCGGTGAGACACCTAAACAGAAAAAAACAAGTCTATTAGTGATCAAATCATCCAAGAGCCAGAGGGAATTTTAATTACTTGTTAATCAGCTGTACTGGATAGTCTAGGGACATGAATATGAAAACATGACTAGCATTCTTCAGCCATCAGAAGCATATTTAATATTTTTATGTGTTATGAATTATTTTGTATGTTAATGCTTTTATACTACAGATATCCACTGTCCTAAACAAAACAGAGTGACTTTCTGGCCCACTTAAGTTAATGGGTATTGTGTCTTTTGCTCTAAATAAAAATAATACGAAGAAACCTCTGGGTATAGCTGGGTCCCAAATAACCACCTTTACTCAATATATACAAACGTGGAACTCCGACTGTTCCGCGGATTTCTTGAGGCATCCAAAATACAGAGCACAGTGAGTGTCGCTAGAGAGATCACAAAATTCAAAGAGACCCCATTCGTATTCACTTCTGAAGCAAAACTCCCAGTGACTAATCAGTGGTGCCATGATTAACTTCACAGCATAAAGTACAGTCAAAGGCACTTGATAGATTGTTCCTTCATGATCTACATGGACAATTTACTTTACTGCTCCTATTGGCCTTTATTTTTGCCATTGCATTGAGCATATTAGCTTGCATACAGGTAGCACATTGTTAATACAACAAAGGAGAAAATGTTGGTTGTGCACTATTTCAGAGTCGCAAGAAAACCTCATATCTCTATGCTATTGAATGGTTTTTCTTCTCTGGGCAGTTTCCTGTAATCTGTACTGGCTTTAAATCCACTATAAAGCCAAGGTCATGGAAACAGTGAAGCCCTAAAGAACCTTAAAAGAGAAACTAGAATTTATACTGACACACCTTTTCTAAAGAAAAATGTACTTTAATATTTAAAATGAATGTAGTTCTTCTTACTATTGGGGCTGAGGGTGAGAAGGGATCGTATCATGGTTAATGAAGATATAAACTCCCTAAAGCTGAAATGGGGTTGTAGTCCCAACAGCCACAAGATACCAACTTTCCTAAGGGATCCACATTGATGGGTGGGCAGTGTTTGCCATTTGACTCACATAGAGAAAGGGACTTAAAAGCCTCAGCTCTAACAGGTGATACAGAGAAGATACTGAAAACTCTTTTCCAATGACTAGACCAAAATTAGAATGAAAATGTGTCATACAGATCTCCCTGTACCTGGCATTTACTGACAGAATCCAGATATCGCTGAGATAGACCGGAAATCAAAATCAGAGCAGATCTCATCATTCAATGTGTTCCTTTTTTCCTGGATGGGAGACAAACAGGCTTTTATTTGGTCAGTGTCTGTGGCTCCCTAAGCAGCTTCCGATGTGCAGTCTCACTTTCCCTCTTGCTGCCACTGTGATTTTCAGGGTTGTCTCCCACTGGCATTGTTGGGCTCTGTTAGGCTGCCAGCAGTCCAACAGCAAATAACTGTGTTACTAGAACACTCAGAACACAGCTTCAAAGCTTGGCTGAATACACTTTTCACCTAGGTGTTAAGCAGTTAGTGCCAAATTCTTGACTCCTTTCCATGGTGTAAATCCAGACTAACTTTACTGACTTGGATTTATACTAGTGTAACAGGGAACAGAACTGGGTCCCTTTTGTTTTGTCTTTTTGTTTTATGGAAATATTGCAAGAAAGCTGTTTGAATATCTTTTAATTTTTTCACTTGCCTTTCATTTTCTAGGGCCAGACATGATCTGAAATACAAAGAGTGAGTGAAACGACAAACGCCACAGAAAATTAATTTGAAGTTATGAACAAAGGTTAAGGTCAGGTCTGCACTTATCTGTATTTGTGAACTCATCTCTACATATATTTTATATTCAGGACTACCTAAGGTTTATGTGACTGGCTGAACTTACTCTGTTCTGCATCTACAGGCATTAATAACAGGAAGATGCTATTCCAAATAAGGAGACTTGTTTATTCCCTGATCATTTTTGTGAATCTGGCCAGTGTGGCGACAGCCTTCATTTCTGCAAAGCTATTTGCTAAAATGCATGGCCATAATCTACATGTTCCTGATTGATTTAGTCCTCCCTGCCAACAGACAAAGAATAGTTTTGCATAGTTGCTCATTTCTTTCCAGTTTGGCTGGTGTCAATCCTCCACTAAGGGGCTAATACAAAGCCTTTTGAAGTCAGTGGGTATTTTCCATTGACTTTAATTGCTTAACATCAGGCCTGAATTTTTTGTCTATCTATGGAAAAGCAACAGCTTATCAGAAACTCCCTGAAAATTTCAAGCACAGCTCTCAAACTTTCACATGCTGGCCTACAGCAATCTGGGATCATTCCAGACAGAACAATGGTAATGTTTCCTGTCTCTTCTTGTTGCTTTAAGTATATCTTATGGGGTTTAGTTTGCTTTCCTTAATCTGAATGATGTGTTTTATTTCAGGCCTAATAAACAACCCAGTGACTCAGCCTTTGCTGGCTTCTTTCTATCCATAACTTATATTTAATGCAATAAGAAAGTCATGGTTTTTTGGTTCAAAAGTTGCAGCCAAAGTTTGTTTGAAGGTGAAGTTTTGGTACCATCTGTTCAAATATTATAAAACAAACATACACACACACGTGCATACACACAAAATGGAAACAGGTGCCAAATTCGAGTGGCGTTGCAATCCTGGGCCTCAAATCACAACGTCATTCACTGAACATGTGAGCAGCCAGGCCAAATTTAAATAATGGTATGCAGGGTTGCAAAGCCATTCAAATTTGTGACTACTATTAAAAGTTGTAGTGTGTGTTAAAAATTGCATTTTCTATAATATCATCACCTTGTGTGATTTTTTTTATAGTCTTTCCTATACTGGACATTAGCTTATGTCTTCCTTTTAGAAATGGTGCTGGCTTTCAATTTTAAGTAATGGAAGGAACACATGATAGTATAAGTGACATGCTAGCAGCCATCTTGGTTCTCATAATGATAAGGGACCTTTCACAAGCTATTAAGAATCCATCAAGACTTATTTCAAATACTTCATCAGGGCAACCTGTGCCTATTGTTCAGCCATACTGGAAGGACAGAAGACATTGGATATGGTTTAATTAGGCTGCAACTTTATTCTTAAATGTCTGGGAGTACCTGCAAGATAAAAGTGTACAGTGCAGGTAATTCCATAATCATTTCAATATATACCCAGGGGATTTCCATTAGCCTTTGCCCTTACTCATTCTGGTACCGAGCCAAGCCACGGCTGGGATCTCACCATTCCCTCCATCGATTGAGGGTTAAGGTGGGACAATAAAGGAGGTAGAGGTTGGTTCCCTGCTGCACCAGTCATAGGAGCCCCAAATCTTCCCTGTTTCCACTCCTTTAAAGAATACCTCCTTTTAAATCACTGTATCCCTTCCCTAGCTGCGCTAGACATCCGCCTCACGCTTACATAATGAGTTGTGATATCAGACCCTAATTCCCATTTCATGTTTGACCAACTAAGTCCCACAAACCTGCTGCGCAGAAGGTGAAAAAAAAAGCCCATTGCATTGGGCAATCTGGCAGTGAGGGAAAATTTCCTTCCCAGTCCCCCAAGAAAGGAACAATGAGTGCAATGCCCACAGCAAATCCTTACAAAACCCTGTAGTTCACTACTTCAATGGGTAGGAGCGCGGGGTGCTGCTCTGCTTAGTCCAGGTAAAAGAGGGCTTCTCCTGCACCACCATGGACCTATATAGTCCCCTCTCTTTTCCAGTCACCTGGGGAGGGGAATGGGTCAGTGTTCCCACACTGATCTGGGCTGCCATTCCAGTCAAAAGTAACTGTGGCTCTCTAGCCCTTAAAGGGGCATATCCCTCTTCCAACAAGCTAGACAATAGCCCTCACTGTTTACTCTGCAGTAAGGTCATTTTTCTGATGCACAATGGCCCCTCTCCCTTCAGTTTCCTCAGGGTTTGTCTTCACTACACCGCTCCATCAGTGCCACAGCCATCAAAGCAGTAGCCTTGATTAAGTGGGTCTGGTGAGGGCACACTCAGTCTATTGCTGACCACTGTCTGTCGACTCTGGTACAGCACAGGAACGAGAAGTGTAAGCATCTTCTGTTGACATAGCATACTGAAGATAGTATGGCTACTTAATGTAAGGTACATTGAAACCTCATACCTTAATCGACCTGGCTGTGTAGTGAAGACAATTTGCGTCTTGTCCCTTGTTTCTTCACTTTGGTTTTGCTTTAGCTACTGTTGCAAAAAACACTTGTATATTCTCCATGAATTCCTGGAAATTTAGCTGGATAATCTGGATGATGGAGAATTTTCTTTTCAGTGTCCTATACATATGTGTGACCTCTTGCTTTCATTTCTTGATCATGAGTATGTTCCTTTATAAATGTGTGTATTTGTATCGCACAAGTCACATGTCCAACCCATATAAGTAAAGATTAACATTAATGAATTGTACATGAATTGTATCTTGACTGGGCTATTGTGCTGATTGCTGTCTGAGAGACAACTATGGACACTTGGAACTTCATGGTGACAGGTGGGGATAGAACTTGCATACTCTGACACAAAAAGCAGAAGCTTCCCATCTCTTGCACGGAAGAACCTGAAGAAGATCTCTGTGTAACTCAAAAGCTTGTGTCTCTCACCAATAGATGTTGGTCCAATAAAAGAGATTACCTCCCCCACCTCATCTCACTAAAGAAGAATGTCCATTGGAAGTTAGAAATATAGGGCCTATGACATACAGCTGATGAGTTCTGATTCCATCGAGTAGAGCTAACGATGCACATACATACTAGCCAGTTCATTAGAGTATTTTAGGAGTAACTGAAATGAACATAAGCATGATCTCTGACTTAAAAAGACCTCTGTCATATATATATTCTAATAAGAACAACTATACATATATATATATATTTAAAAATGTGTCGTGGCTGGTGTAACTTGTCTGAGAATTGATGTCCTCTGAATACAGGGGTGCTCAAGGACCTACAAGTTGGAGCTGGTTTGGAGACTTGGCTAAGAAAGCTGTTCTACCAACATTGCAATGAAATCCTGTGCTACAAATAACAGACACAATTTCCAGTTAAATCTCACACATTCACAGCCACCACCACACAAAGGCAGGACTAGAACTCTGGTTCCTTAGCATGAAAAAAACTCAGCCCTCTGCACCTGATGATATCCCTCAGTTAGTGGTAGTGATTGGTTGCTTATCTTGCCTGTGGGCCAACCATGATAGGGCAACATGATCCCATGCACACAGATCCAGTATACTTCATACCACACATGGTTTTGAGTAGGTTAATATCTAGCCAGCCTTCAGGGCTTTGGAGAAAAGAGACTTTCTTTTGCTTTTGAGGATCCTAGAATTCATCTGTGTTTCCCCAAGGCCCCATTTCCTTTCGGACACCTCCATACCCGTTCTCAACCCTACCTTAATGCATTATGAAAGAATAAGTCCAATATGAAGCCGAATATTGTTTTGTGATAGATATGTCCTGATTTAATTCTGTATTCTGATCTCACCTGTGCACTGCATGCACTCTCGTGTCTGTAGTTTCTGTTTTTTGGCAGGTCTGCTATAACAGCATCTCACTAAAATTTCCTGAAAGTCTTTACGCCCTACCAGCTTTAGGAATACCATTCAGATAAATGGAAGCAAAAACTGGCTGTACCTTGAGCTGCAAAATAAACCGGTATTCCAAAACCAATTAAATATCTGGGAGCTTCTTTCCTGTGCCTTTCTATAGAGGTTTATGCTGCTGTGAAAGATACACCCTTTGGAAAGGCAGGACTCTGAACAAAATAGTGAGCTGAGCTCCAAAGAACCATCCTATATGCTATAAATATTATACGTATTTTTATTTCAAACCTATCCTTTTCTTACTGTGCACCTGCAAGACAAAGCCTTTATCCTTCCAGATGGCACCTTGCCTTCTTCACTCTGACCTCCATCTGGAAAAATAGGACAGCATTTGCCTCCAGACCTAAAACCAGCACTGCTCCATTTATCAGTCAGCAACATAAGGCAGAAAGAGAATCAGTGATGTTATAGGAGAGGTAGAACATTATATTTCTATGGCCACCCAGCTTTCCAATGGATTAGGACCTTGGGTCCCTTTCCAAACAATCTCTACTCAGCTGCTTTGAGTGAAACACTGGTCTCACTTGGCCAGTACCCACATACTGGCCTGGGATGGGATGGGATGAAAGAACAAGCTGCTAACTGGTTGTGGGTGACACTACAGTGTTTATCCCTTCCAGAGAGCTGAATTCGAGTCCTGGAAAAACTATGGTGGCCCTGGTAGGGAATCTTAGCTTTAGTGCAGAGCCACTATATAAGTCCTGATCACAGTCCAAGTAAATGAAGACCTCTGTTAGAGTCCAGGATTCAGAATAATTTTGCATCAGCTACTGTTACCTTGGAATTACAGTAGACACTGTAGGTGCTTGTTCAAACCAGTGTTCTTAGTTCCTCACCTTAATAAGCACTAAAATGTATAAACCCATAATATTTGGAAAGTTCAAGTTTTCTAAAAAGCTATAACTGGATCACAGAGAAGATAACATACCAAAGGAATAATATTAATATGTTCCTACTGATCAAAAAATCACCATATCATAGGACCGTGGCATATAATATAATTCCAGAGAGAACTCTCTTCTCTCCTTCTTTTCTTCTCTCTCCTTCTTGGCTCCTTTCTCCCTCATTTGGTTCCAAGTTAAAGTCCCCCTCCCCTCCTCTGGCACCAACGGTGGCAAATCTAGAGGAAATCTTGTTGGTATGTGTGGGCAGTGTCTGCTGAAACATGCTGATTGTAAGGATAAACCCTGACTAATTAAGACTTATAAATTGCCATCCACAGATGGTACCAGCTTTAATGTATCCTTGCATGAGACTGCATGTGGCTGGAAGAACTTGGGCCAGTTGCCGCTTACAAAGTTTTATTAACAATTTTTCAATAGCTGAAATGGAATTTTGGAGATAATTCCTCCTCCCCTGCCCCAATTGTCCCAACTTCCTGTATGTAATCATATTGGACCTTTCAGCTTTTCCTATCCTTTCTGATATGTTTATTTCTTCTTTGATATTTGAATAATTCCATAGCAAAAAATCAGTTACTGGAACATTTAGACTGCAGAGTTAAGCCACCATAACTCAATGTATAGTAAAGCCTATTCAACCTTAACTCTGCCCCACTGTATTTTTACATAGTGACAGTGGGGAAAGATTTTCAAAGGCACAAATGGCAGTTAGGCATCTAATTCCCATTGAAAGTCAGTGGGAGTTATGCACCTATCTATTGCTTGTGCCTTTAATAATCTCCCTCATTATTGTTAATTTCACAATCACACAGTAAAATATAATATCATGCAATCTTCTTCTTTACAAGGTTGGTCTCAATATCAGCATAATTACTTACTTCCATGACAATTTTCCCCCTGTAGTAGATTATAGCCTGGTATTGAATTGATGTAAAGTTATTTAAAGTAGAATATAGATGGGCGTCAGGTGACATGGGTTGCAATCCAAACTCTTCCAAAAGATTTTGTGTGCCTACAGGCAAAAAAATCACTTCATGTGTAAGTGGAGTTAATAACAAGTCGCCACCTCATGATACTCTGTGAATCTCAATATAATAAAATGTTTGCAAAGAACTTTGTGATCCTTGGATGGGTAGTGCTGTGGAAGTGTAAAGTGTTATTGTTATTATTTCAAGATTTCTGGTCCAACCCGCAACACAGCAGAACAAAAGTGCATGAAAATGTAACAAAATAAAAAAACCTGGATAAAAAAAAAGTTCACAGCAGTTGGAAACCTGTAAAATTATTTGGGGATCTGATCAATTTTTTGGTGAAACATTTATTTTTCTAATCTGGTTTGCCCATCCCTAGTTTGTGAGGGTTTGACAAAGGAAAAAGAAATCTTTGCTGTTCTTGAGTGCCTTATCCAAACGTCTCCTTTTGGAGAGGATTTATTATTTTCTCTTTTCAGCCTGTAACACTCAACAATATCTGAGATATTGTCTGGGAAGCATAATTGTGATTTGTGATTAAATTTTGAAATCAGTGAATACTCCTCACCTCTCTTTCTTTAAGAGTTTGTTCCTTATCTATGAATAGCAGTATATGATGAGAGGCATTTCTGTTCATACTCTTAGTTCTGCTGCTGTTGCTAATGTTCACAGACTCATTTGAGCGGGATATTTTCTGTTTGGAGAATAATGTCACCAATAGATTTATAGCCTTTATCTCTTAACACTCATTTTATTTTTGGAGCTATTTTCGGTCCCGGCATCTCGCCTGATGACGCACTTTATTCTTCCTGCAAAGTAAGGTAGAAATTGTCCTTTCATCACTTAAGGAGAGTTGTTTGTAATAATTTTATCCTCAGGATTTGTTTGCATTAAAATGATGGTCTAAATTCTGGTGGGTGGTGACCATAGGGAAAATATTGACCTCTCAGAGACATCCTAGGGACCAATTCTACAAACACACCTTGACAAAAGTCACAGAGAAGCATTGTAAGTTGTGGCTGAAGGTTTACAGAATCGGTCCATATCTACATGCTTCCTAAAACAGTGATGGCCACTACACATACCCCACTGTGGAACTGATTCCTACCTTTAAGTAGGCATAGCTTGCCTGACTGAGTCATGCTAGAGGCTTGTCTCAACCAGGCCACTGGAGCAGAGTGATAGTGTGTTGTTAGTGCTGGGTATATTTCTATTGGATTAGGGGAGCACCTTATGTCAGTTTTAGGGCCTTATTTGAAATGGATGTTGTCGCTTTTTCTTATTGTGATAAATTCATTACCATCTTCATGGTGCCACCATACCATACACCCTGATGTATGTCTTGGAACATCCAAGTGATAATATAAACCTCGTTCTGATGCTCCAGGACCCTGATCCATCAAAACAGTCACATGCATATGAGCAGACGACCAATCCTGCTGAAGTCGGTGCAACTACTCACATGCTTAGTAACACATATTTTTACGGGTCTGATCCAAAGCCCACCAAAGTCAACAAAACGATTCTCAGTAACTTCAGCTGGCTTTTGGTCAGGCCCTAAATTCTTTGCTGGGTTAGAGCCCAAATGCACATTCTGCTGACGCTTAGGTTAAAAGACATTCTCCAGCTATTATCAGTAAAAAGCCTAGGGCACACAGCAAAGCAATTCAGTTTCACTGGTAGACATATGTAATAGCTAATTCACTGTGGTATGAAGGCCTTGGAAGGACAGGTCAGACCCCTTGGAGAAAGAACTTGTTACAGAAATGATGACAAGAGCCTCATATGAAAAATGAAGGACTTGGAGCTACTATAGTTGATTCTAAAGGCACTTGGAGGCTATTTAAAAATTATAGTAGCAAAGATGTCCATTACAATGGAAGGGGAGATAGCGAAGTGCACAGTCTCACTTCATAAACGACTAATAAGGAGCTTTGTCTCTCTTTCCTTTCAGCTATTTGATGTACTGAAAATCATAGGCCTGATCCAAAGTCAGTGGTAAGATTCCCCCTTAACTTCAATGGGGTTTGGATCAGGCCCTATATGCTTTTCATCAGAATGAATAAAATATGGCATCTCTTTTAATTACAGAGTACCTTCCGCTTGTCTTTTTCAAGAACTTTTAGAGCATCAATAATTGTGGAGGCAGTAAATCAGCCTGCTCCACCCACTCTTTCTAAATAATTTAGTAATGTTTTCAGTGCAACATTTGAAAGCTGCAGATGCTAACAGAGGTCGCTTGTTAGCATGCATGCTCGCTAGCATCATGCAGATCTGCATTTTGCTATGCAATCTCAGCTCTGGTGCCTAATGGTATAGACATTCATATATTAGGAACTCCAGCAATCATCAGGTAAACGGTTGTGACAGTGTTCACTGCTAGTTGTACAGTCATTTAATGTAACTGTATATGAGCGAACATTGAAGCTTGCTGCAGCTTATTTTTAGCTCACTGCACTGCCCTACTTACTCATTATTTTTTATCTCAAGCGCTTTTAATTTGAGGGGAATAGATGCAGAGCATGTAACATGACACACAGAGGCATAGCACTCTATGAACAACATTGAAGACATGACCAGGGAAAAAGGCACAGAGCTTTGCAATGGTGACTTGTAAAGGGCCATCTTGTTAATGGCATGGATGCGTCTTTGGCCTCTGCAGAAGGGACAATTGATCCTGTTGAAGCATGTGCAAACAAAGGCAAGAAATGGGAAGCAGAAAGCCATTGGGGAAAACCTACCTAAAAAGATAAATTAAGAAGTATGTGAGTTTATATGTGGATTAAAATGATGGGTCAAATCTTCTGCTGGCATAAATCAGCAATGTAGTGAATGAATCTATGCTGATTTATGCCAGCTAAGCATCTGGACCAACAAGGCAAAAAAAAAAAAAAATAAAAATCCAACATTAGAAAAAAAAAACGAGGGCCAGAAAACAGTGATACAACATGTCTTGGCATAACTGGGGGACTCTGAATGAATGTCTCACTGGGCACAATCTTCGTCAACCAATAGGAATCAAAGTCTGAGTTCAAAGTTCAAAATGCAATTTTCCCTAGATCTGTAATAATGCATCACACTGCACAAAACCCTGGGGAAAATATTTGTTGGGAGGGGAGGAACGTCTTGGAAGAAGAGGCTATCTCACTGAGACAAAAAATTCATGATTTTTTCAGCTGCATGTTGAGAGCTGGTTACATTCATTTCAATCTGGATACATCTCCACCCTGCAAGCTGTTGAGTTCCTGTGAGTTGCTGAGCACCCTCAACTCCATATTAAATCAATTTCTGGAATTTTGGTAGACAGCTTCCAAGGTCATAATTTTTATTTCATGAATAAGTCCCTGTATTATTTTGGAACATTACCCTGCAGGAATACATTTGTACAATTAACTATTCCACACACACACCCACGTGCACACCAGGTTCTGCCCTCAGCTGCACCAGCAATATTAAAGCCAATGGAGATTTTTCTAATGGAGAGCAGACTCTGGCCATAGTTGTTTGATTTCATGTTGGTCTCTTTATTCTTTCCTTTCTTCTCATAGTTTAAGCAAGGGTTCTTGGTGCCTTTGTTTCTCATTTCTATGTTTTAATTTCTCATTGGATGAATTAAACTCAACCTGGTTTCACACGTTAATTGAATCTATATTTATTTACACATATATGGAAACGAACGGAATTTATTCACCCTGTAAGTTTTCCCAGACCTCTCTGAGCTCTAATTAAGGGGTTTCCTTCCAGCTTACTTACATGGATAAGGCAAATTTCTATTTCTATTTAAAACTGAGGTTAGTGAACCATTCCCTTCTCATCAAAATGGTAAACTGCTGGCTTGCTCAGCCAGTGAAGCAGCCTAGGGAGCCGGAAAAGACCTACTGTACAGTAGCTAAGGAGGGCACATTAGCAAAGCATCAAAGCCATTCGGTTGTTAAATAGTTGTGAACAGTTCAGAAGTGAAAGACCCAAGGAGGTTAAGAACAGTATTATGTATCAGATGGTTTGGTTCACAGGACACGTGAAATTCAAAAAGGGACCTAATCTGTTGATAAGGAAACACTACCTTATGCACCAAACTACTCACTCTGATTAGCCCACAGGGTGAACATGCACATAGACTCAAAGACAATTCCTAAGAGGATTTAGGCAAGCGTAGCACATATAATACCAGGCCCAACCATGGGGTCGGGGTCAAAGGTGGCTTCACACCCCCTGTTTGATGTTGGGGCCAGCCTTGGCTCAGCTCAAGTTAGATCAACCTCTGAGCTCAGAAGCAGGGTCAGGTGCTAACGTACCAACACGGCTCCTCTTCTGCTCCCACCAGCAGTGTGTGTTTTGGAACAGCTGTTTGAAAACGCAGATGTATTGTGGCGTAGTGTGGCATATTCTCATCTGACACAGAGAAGCATGAGAAAGGAGAGTGATTTATGAGGAGCTAATTAATTAATATCCTGCTGTCCAGCACCAGTCCTCAGTGGCAAGCTTGATGTATGTGTCCAGGGGCACATCAATCACAAAGATTAGCTGTTACTCATGTACCCGTGGATTTTGGATTTATTTAATATCCATACAAACACAAAATGTCAGCATGGTGCTAAGGAAAGAGAGGGTGGGGGGAGAGAGCGTGGGTAATTGGGGGGTTTTCAGCTTTAATGAAGTTGTCCTACTAATACGGTTTGTATCCTCACATCTTAATGACACAGTCAGTGCACAAAACATTTCAAGGGCACAGGGTTATCATCTCTGGAGGCCTTTGCAGTTATTTCAACAGTAAATTTCAATATATTTATGAGGAAAATGGAGGGAAATCCTTGCAAAATACTACAAAGCTGTTTCAAATTAGGTTTGGAAGAGAAATGGAGAAGGGGGAAGAACTGTAGAAATTGGGACTTTAAAACATTCCCAGCCAGCTTCACTAAAACTTCAAGCTTTTTAATGTTCAATCAAGAATTTGAAAATGAGCACATTTCATGGCAAATTTCAAACCGGTGCGCACACACAAACATACACACAGTTTTCCAAGAAAATCTGACACAGTTTTCCAGGGGAAAGAGAGCCAGTTTCCTAGCTAAACTACATGCATTTCTGATTGAAAAAGGGTCAATTTTTTTCATCTAATATGGCTTTTACATTGAAAATAGTCAATTTTTTTAATTGCAAAGAAGACAAGCTATGGGAAGGGAGGGGCAAAAAAATAGAGTGGAAATTCACAAAAAGTGTCAATTTTGCACTGCTCTGGCACCTGTAATAAGAATATAGATAGGCCTGCTAAGAGTCCAAAATACCTGCATTTTTCATTGTCCCACTCACCACCTATGAACTTCTACAGGGAGATTTGCTGGTGATATGTTAGTAATTATGGTTTTACACCAGTGCATTGTAGTCCAATTGAACCCAGTGCAGTTACTCCTGATTTACACCACTCCCAGAGGGACATCACAATAAGAAATCAGTGGTGTAAAATCACTATCACGAGGGAGCTCAGACTAGGCTCTTTGAGTTTTTTTCTTACTTAATGCATAAATCAGCATTGCCAGCTTTCATTTGAGGTGCTAGTACACAGTGGAAGACACATGGCCACAGGGGAAAACATCGATGTCTCCCATTAGTCCTGGACAGATTTCCTCCAGTCGCAGGTTGAAACTTTTCAGCCTAGACCCCTACCCTCCAGTATGGTAGGGAGAAGTGTGGTTGGGTTACCTATGTTACTTGTCCCAGTTTCTTTCAGGTATTGCAGTGCCATGATGATGAAGAAACCCAAAACATTTTGATGTAAATACTGCTGTATGACAACCTCATCGCATGTGTGGGTCTCACAGATTCCTCCAAGGCTGACCTCACTGGGGGACCCCAAAACCTAAAGCCAGCCCAGCCAATCAGCTAAAATAAATTTAGGAGGGAAAAGAGTCTAGAAACCCCAAAGGCTTCCATTATGACTGTAAGAAACTAGGCAAGCTAGATAAGCATTACCAGCATCATCTCCTTTAACCCATTCTCCTTTGATACCAGCATCCTCCATTCAAAAGAACACCCCTGTTGCTGTTTACTAAGGTAACAAGAAAATCTGTAGCAAAGAACTCCATGCGGATGAAGTAATTATAGCTCCAAGGCGGCTGCAGTTCCAGAAAAGACCAACCTACCATCTAAGTGGAATTAAGACAGCCCTTGATGTGAGTGGAATTGTTTATTTACTTGTTTGCCTAGAGAATTAACATAGATAATTATAGCAGGTCTTTTCATTTCTGTTCAACACGATGAGAAGTAGAGATGCTGAAATACCATGCATGAGGCTGTTTTTGATGCACTGAAGTACCAATCAACTAATAAGAATTACTAATCTCGGGATCATTCTTTTTCCTGAAGAGACTCTCACAAACTAAACTCCTGAATTTAGTTAGAGATGAGTCTGATATAATGCCCTGATCTGAACACCCCCAAACTGTGAAAGCTCTTCTCTACTCTTCACCCTGTGAAACCATCTGAGGTTCACTGAAAATAGTCTTATGTTCATATTCTGACGGTATCATAAACCCAGTCATTTGCCTTCACTGGCCCTATCACTAGGTTTGAAACTTCCAATTAAAGCAATGTCTGCCTGTCCCAGTACCAGCACAAACTGAATTCCAGCCATACACAACCACACAGTCCCAAAATCCTCCTGCCACACAAAACCCATCTCCGTGATAATTGGTAGGGGGGTTTTAACTTGTATTCTGAAAACATAAAATGGCCTTACCTGCTTTGGTGAAATAGCATGGTTTTCCCTCATAAGTGTAAGCAATACAGCAGGTCAGAAAATGCTCTCTTCTTTCCCTCACTGAAAAACACGGAAAACATGTTCCACAGAAATTTTCATTTTGTCAAACCCTAATTATCTGTCAAAAAACATTTCTGATGGAAAATTTTCAAACAGCCCTAATGAGCACATCAAGATAATGAAAATCAAAAACAGATTTGATTTCCAGGTGTGATGGATTCTTTCCCTATATCATAGAAATTAGAAGTGGTGATCTCCAAGACATCGATTGATTAGCTAAATGACGGAAGAACTTATTAGGTCATTTAGTGCCTGAGCCATTTCTTATTAAGATCTCCCACTGATAAATTTAATGGGAATTGGAACAGATTCCTAGTCCATATCACTCTTTCTACCCATTGTGTCCCAGGGAGAGTCAGGTGAATGCTGCATAAAGAATACATTTCTTCAAATATTTGCATTTCCATTGTGTCCCAGGGAGAGTCAGGTAAAAGCTGCATAAAGAATACATTTCTTCAAATATTTGCATTTTTAATTAATTTGCCATAATTATATTCCAGGTTGCCAACTGCAATATCCACTGAAAGGGGGAATTGTAATTAAATATTGGATAACATTCAACAAAAGTAAATGCTGAATTTGTAAATGGGTGTAGGTCCCCAGGAAATCTTAAGAGTTACATATTCATTTAAGGAACAGAAAAATATCAGGTGATGTAGGTGTCTAATCAAAACAGCTCAGTTTTCATAGCTCAAATAATCACAATGGACTGCTCACAGATGAGCTAAAACCGAGAGTTATTCACAGAAATTATTCAGTGAATACTGACAAATAACAAATAAACCTGAAACGATTATCTTCCTGTTGACAATTTGCAAACAGAAAAAAGAGATTAAACTCACTGAATAAATTATTCATTACAAATTATTCACCAAGATCTATCCCCAGACTACTAGATAGTCCTTAAATGAAAGATGAAAGCCCAGATACCTAACAGGGAGATATATAACCAGGCAGACATTCAGACACCATGGTGATGAGCAAGGCATAGCAGCCTAGATAGACAGTGTCATTGGTCTTGTCTGTACTGTGTGAACAATTCCTGAGCTGGCCCAGTCTAACTAAATTCCCAAAATCCAAACTGGGGTTCAGTGTATAACCTGGGACAGATTTCTAGGGGCTGGTCTCTTCCTTGTTTGCTCCAAATTTCCTGATTAGTAATCAGGAAGGGAAGTCCCCGAACATCATGACACATCACCCCACCATCCCAGTCAAGGATTTTCACTCTTTTCCTTGAAAGACTCGTCCACAGTCTCACTGCAAGGAAATGATTACAGATATCAAATTGAATTTCCCTTTTATTAATTTTAGCCCACTGCTCCTAGATATGTCCTCTTGTAATGCCCTAACAATATTCCACTACTTTCTTTTCTCTCCTATCCTTCAGTTATTTGTAGGTGGTTCCATATCCTCAATTTTAGTCAGCAGCTACTTTATACAAGCTAGATCCAGAGATGGTATAAACCGTATAACACCATTAATTCCAACAGTGCTTTTTTAATTTTCTCAAGCTGAGGACCTGGAGCCACACATTTCTTTTAAGCTTTTCTCTTAATTCAGGGTTGGTAATTAAATAGACTACGGTGGGCAATATTTTTGTGACTCAGTTTCACATATGCAACTGATGAAATAAAGCTGTAGTGTATTTAAAGCAGAATGTGGATGCATATATAGTAGTGTTTCATTGAGGAGCTAAAGAAAATCTTCCAAAGACCCTTCTGGAAGAAAAGAACAATATCTCACAAGTAGCACCTCAAGTGAGCCGTGATCGACATGGCTGCTTTGTGTGCTGCCATGTGTTATATTGCTGCTCACATTGCCTTGTTCTAATCCAAGCTCTGAGCCCTGATACGCAAGTTGTAAAAACTGGAAATTAGTGAAAAAGGTCCCCAATACATAGTAGGTGTCCTCCAGTTCCTCTGAGGGTGCCCTATAGCAGCAGTTCTCAAACAGGGGACTACAAGCCAGTTTCAGGGAGCTGTGGTGCCCAGCATGCTGCACCCTGACACCCCTGCTGCACCCCTGACACCCTGAAACTAGTAGCAGGGCCACAGGGAGCTGCTAGCCCCAGGGATAAAGCCTTGCGTCCCAGCTCTCCCCACAGGGCTGATGCTGGGAGCACAGCCATGGGGAGCCCTGAGCCTCAGCGTTTCACATAGGTCTAAAGCCCAGAGCCCTGGTGCCCCAGCGGGTCAGGAGCCCCAAGCTAAATCCCTAGTTCCACTGCCCAGTGGCTGAAGTCTGGAGCCCCGAGCCCTCCCCCAACAGTCTAAGCCCTGAGCCCCATGGGGCTAAAGACCTGAGCAGCCCCATACACACACACACAGGGTAGCTGAAACCTGGAGCAACTAGGCCTCCCTCCCCCCTGCTGCACCCTGGAGTTTTTATAATATGTTGGACATGGCCTCAGAAAGAAAAGGTTGTGAACCTTTGCCACGCAGGAACTGCCGCTGCCCTTGTGTCATTGGCCCTATTCTGCAACGTGATGGGTGACCCCTGGCAAGTATGGCGCATCCTTGACTTTGATTGGCTCCAAGCTGCTCAGCAGCACAGTGGAGGGGCCTGTGTCAGACGTTCCCAAACTGGGGCATGCGGAATGTTTTCTGGGGCGGCCCAAGAAGCTTTAGGCGAGTGGTGACTGCTGGTGGCGGTGCTGCCTTCAGAGTTGGGCACCTGGCCAGCAGCGCCTACTCTCTGCTCCGCCTTCAAAGCTGGGCAATGGTCTATGTTCTTGTGTGGCAGGGGAGGGGATTGTAAAGGACCACAGACACAAAGAAGGAGATGCAATCAGATACATTTGAAAATGTAATCTGCAGAGGGTCACTCAAGTGAAACTCATTTACGTACTATTTCCACATCCTCCTTTTGAGGTCTCCACACCCAGCTTGACCAGCCTCAGGATTGTTTAATCCAGTATGGAGATATATGAAGCCATTCCACTGGCCAGGATGAAGTGGCTTCATATATTGTACTTCAGCCCTCCCATCCTCTTACAGCCCCTGACTTGCTTCCTCCTTACCCATGCTGTGCTCCAGAATGCTCACAGCACTGTATGGCCAAGGAGCCAGTCAGACACCAGTGGAGGATTTCCTTACACATTAAGTCATCTTTGTGCCAGCTCTGCACCACAAAGGAGAGTTAAGAAAGGGCGGGGGATCAGTCCCAGTGTGTTTATGAAAAAAGTACATTATTTAATTTTTCATCTCTGTATCTTGCATTGTACAATTCTGGTGCGCTTAAAATAAACAGTTAAAATAAAAATTATAACAAATCTTTCAGCACAAGTTTCTGTTGGATGGAATAATGCAGAAACACGATGGGCCTAAGTACTAGTATTAATGTATCAGGTGGCTTGGATGGTGAAATGGTCGTTGTCTATTCTAGAGATGACGACTGTCACTCTATGGAATAGAAAGTATAAATTAGCTAAAGCAACAAACAAAACTCAATTTATTGGCATATGAATCATAGATAAGCCTTAAGAAAAATAAATGTAAGACCAAATTCAGAACATTCAAAGACTCAGAACAGTGAACATTTAAGTGCTTCTTAAACAGAGAAACTGCCAAATCGTTTAATGCTTCTTTTAAAAGTCTTCTATTTTCTGCGTCTCAAATTTTGGACACCTCCAGACTTAGCAGAGAAAAAAAATGGAATTTACATGAAAATTATAAAGCATTTTACTTGTACAAGTCATTTCACTTTTTAGAAGTGAATTTAGTGCAGGTGGAGGATGCTGGATTGACAGCCCTAGAGACCAATGTCTCTATTTATATCCTGGGAACAGGAAAAGCAAGGGCAGTAGCAGTGCAAGCTTCTTTCAGGGTGTCTCCTCATCTCCTTCCCTCCTGTATCTCAGTTGTGTTTTTCAGTGATTATCTCTAACGAGTAAAGTAGTCTGTCTCCACTCCTATGCAGTCTTTGACTTCTCTGCTGAGTTTATCAACAAGGACCAATGGCAATGGAGATTTCTGTTACCTGGATGCTAGAAACTAGATCTGAGATTCAGCAAAATCTTTTTGTCAACACCACTGAACAGCTGTCAATTATTTGGTCACTTCCAACCTTAGGCTAGATCTGAGCCAATGACCGGGAGATGAAAGGCTCCATAATCCTGTCTGCTAATTCTTGGTATTCAATAACAAGATTGATGCAAAGTCTACAATATATAGAGACTGACAACTAGCATAGCACAGACTGAGCTTTCTGAAGGATGAGGCTAATATAAAAGGAACTTTCCCCAATGATGTGCTACAACTAATAGAGACACACACAGACCAACAATTTATCACATCCTTCCTCCCACAAAGCCTGGGTAAAGAGATGGGGCTTGCAGTATGCCCCCAAAGTCAATAGACTGTACTAAAGGGACATAAAGGTAAAGTAAACTTAGAAAGAGTAAAGACATTGTAATCAGAACATTAAGGATAGAATGGCAAGAAATCTGGTTACACAGAAAGAGTTTAGCACAGAGCAGAAGTCGTATTTACGACCTTATTTGCATAAGGTTTGGCTAGGACTCCAAATTCATCTGAAATCAAGGGGGGAGCATGACTGTCAGGCCAGGTGTGTGGAAGATTCTCTGACCTGAGTTGGAGCAGTTAGTACAATCTGTTGATTTTCAGGACATACTGCAAACCCTATCTCTTTCCCCAAGCTTTGTGAGAGAGAGGATGTGATGAACTGTTGGTATGCGTGTGGCTTGAAGGATATTTGCAGCAGGATGCTTGGTTCAGTTATGATCTAAAATTGTGTATTTTCTTCCTTGTTTTGTTTTGGGAAGGCAACTGCTATTTTTTTATATTAGTGTATTTTCAAAATCTAGAATTAAGGAGAGACATTTTTTCATCTTGGTTTATAAATCTAAATAAATTAACAAAATAAAGGAAACAAGAACCCACTGATTAAAAAAGAGAAACAAATCATGAGGACCAGACAGTGTTCATTCAAGAATTTGAAAAGAGTTTAAGAATGAGCAAATAACAAAATAAAAATGCAGTCTCTCATAGAAATAGGGTACTATACCAGAGACCCGGAGGCCAGCAAAGCTATTTGTTTGAAAGGCACTGAAGTGATCCTGAGAATTACAAACCAGTGATGCCATACTTAATTTCCAAGGAAACTGGTTAAAAATATAATCAAAGATAAAATGGTAAAGCTCCTAGGTGAATATGACATGATAATTGCTTAGCAGTATTGCTCTTTAAAGGAAAACTGCCTCTCCAATCCACTAGAACTACGTGACTATCAACAAAATATTGAATTAATATAACTTATCTGAATTTTCAAAAGCCTTTGTACAAAGTCCATCAAAGAGTCTATGAAGGAAACAAGGCAGTCATGGGATGAAAAGTGACACACTATCATGGATCACAGCTGGCGAAGAGCCTAATTCAAAGCCAACTGAAGACAAAGGAATGACTCATTGATTTCAATGAACTTTAAATGTTGCTTTAAGGGAGGCAGAAAACCAAGAACAGGAATCTGTGGTCAATTTTAACATAACAAAAAGAATATGGCATGCCTTAAGGTTCCATATGGGATCCAGCATTGTTTAAAATAATGTTGTTTAATAATCTGGAAATGGTGGTGAACATTCCTCCTGATTTCCCTGACTTCTGGAGCCTGACTGTCCCCTCCCCAAATTTATTCAGAGTGTGCTGCACTTCTTTCATCCGGACCTCGGTGTAAGTTGAGAGCATTGTGTTTAGCTAAGTTTAGGAGACTTTCTGAGAAAAAGAGCAGGGAGAAAGAATCCAATAATAAAAAGGAGTGAAAGTCCTAGCAAATGAGTTTGCTGGCAGAAAAGTGAATTGAAAATGTGAATTTTAAGCTAATATTGCAGAATGTTTGTAGAAATCCAATTTCATTTTCATAATTGCAAGAATCGGAAACCTGAGTCTAAAGAAGTTGTACTAATTCAATGAAGGAACAGAAATAATACCATTATTAATAATAAATCAGTAAATAAGCCAATAAACCATTATATCCAACCAAATCACCTTGAATTTTGTATATTCAGTACCCATGAACAGCTGATGCGTGAACTACAGGTGAAAAAATTATTTGGCAGACACTTTACAATAAAGACTAAATCTGAAAAAATCCCCCAAACTATTTGCAGACAATTCACTGGAGATTTGTTCATTGTGAATGATTCAGCGAGCTCTAGTTTTTATTTTAATTGAATTGACCTTGAAAAAGTGTGGGTTTAATAAAAGGGTAAAAAGGTTAGTGAAATTAAATTAGTTTTACTAATCCTATCATATAACTGCGCAAGTTTCATGAAACTACAAAGTGTAAAATCCATTCCACCATCCATCCCTAGTGTTATGCACACAGTTCCCCGATTTGTGTGGTTTTACTGGCTCATCATACTGTTGCTGGTGCTTGCCCTTGAAGGATTTTGGTCCTGAACCAAATCCCATGAAAGCCAGTGGAAAGACTCTCTGGTACATCTACACTGAAATCCAAGCTTGGGCTCTGATTCAGATTTGATCCCACTCTCACTTCCATCTTCACACAAATCTGTCTGATTCAGGTCAGCAAGCATTCAGGACCTGGATCCTAGGACCCTGTTGCGGTAAGAGAGGGAGTCAGTGCCCAAGTCCTGCTGTGATTCAGGTCCAAGCCCTGTCCTTTTGCAGTGTGGATGCAGCTCAAGCCATAGACCCAGATCAGGAAGGTCTGCATAGCATAGTATGGATGCATTAACATGACTGTGGGATCCAGGTCCAACAATTGTAAAGCCAGGTTAGCAATGCAGTATTGATGCTCAAGCATGGGCTTGGAAACATCAAGTCCACAAGCCCAAGACCCACAGACATGTACTTAGTATGCAGTGTTAACATACCCTCACTGATCACAACAGGCTCTACGTCAGGCCCTTTAAGAGCAACCTGTCATTTGAACAGAAAAATCTCAACAAAGGATGCAACTTCTAATTTTTTTCAGTCATCCACGTTTTGCATAAGATGATGAAGGGGACTGGAGAGGTGATATCATGAATTAAATCTATTTGTGAAAGAAGAACATTTTTAAAGTGCACCTGGGCCAGCACACATTGCATTGGGATTCTGATAACTCCTTTTAAGGCAGGTAATGTGTAGTCTACATAAATGAAACCTTTATTTCATAAACAGACAGTACGTGCAGGAATACATAAAGGGTGATCTGTCAAACTGCATTCATCTCCAGAGAGTTGAAAGTAAGATTTTAAAGTTCTGTTGAATGCAGCAGTGACTCTCATCCCTTGATGAGCAAGAATGGTAAAGTTAGCACAATACTGAAGCCAAAGAGGAAAAAATGTGTATGAGTCAGAATTGCAATTGCGGGGGTGTATCAATATTTATAGCAGGGCTCCCTGGGGTTCAAGCAGCTAAACAGAGTTATTTTTTAACATTAATCAGCAAATCTAACTGACAACAATGGGGACCCATTGTTCCTAACCCCTTCTCTAGGCAGAACTAAATTCAGCTATATAGATGGTTTCCTTCAGACTTCACACCATTGCCTGTACATGAAAAAGCACTACTGTAGTCTCTCACATTCCCTCTGTAGCACATCAATCTCCTTGTGAGGCTGAGATTAACCCTTTATACTGGATGTTAACTAAGCCATTATCCAACAGGATGTGCCTACTGCACAGGATTGAAATTTAAAGGAAAGACATAATAGATTCATTTAACAACAGATTTAGCTCTTAATTTGTTCTCCAGCCCCAAGTGGATATTTAAACTTTACTGTTGAAACAACCAGGCTTTACTGAATAGGTTGCTAAATCTGAAGCCATCAAAGTTTAAATCCTGAGTGCTACTCTTTATTTTCTCAAAATACCATAAGAGTGAATAGGCCAAAATTCAAGAGGATGTCCTCAGGTTCAATTCTCAAGAGAACCTAATAGTCACATTCAGTACTGACATAAATTATGACGTATGTGAAATGGAAATAAATTGGATTATAAATGAGCCAAATTTTGTCCTCATTGAGTTGTCCCTTTTAATGTGGTGTTTGCCAAAATAGACTTTAGAGGGGACCAGTTTTAAAAGACTAAATCTATAAAGTTATCATTGATGCTCATACCACAGCATTGCCCCAAAAGGGAGGAGATTTAAACGATGGAGGAGCCTTCCTTTAATAGAACTGACAATCTCATAACAGAACATTTATATTGTTCCAACCAGTAGTCTCCAAACAATTGTATCTGCTTACAGTAGCTAATGACATACCAGGCTCTGCTTGTGTTTGGAACTGTGCTTTGTTTCCTAATGTTTATAATTGTGTTTATTACCCACAGACATTTAATCAGCCATGGTGGCTTAACTTTCAAAGCGCATTACCATCACTGGCTCATTTAATCACTTGTTTTAGACATAATGGGTTTTCAGCAGGAAATTGTCCTCGGGTGTTTTGACAAGTTTGCATGGCAGCTGATGGAAGCCAGTATGGGAGCTATTGATTGTTGATATATTCACTCTCTGTGTATTTTTATTCCAAGTGGGTAGGGACCTGGGGATATCTGTGCTCTCTCATATGTTCTGAAGAGAATTACACCGATATAATAAAAATTAATTTACGAAAAACCGAACACTCCATGTCAAATTTCTGATTTGATCTAGTTGATATGGGTTTTTTAAAGTCTGGTGGTTATTTGCAGAGCTATTTTCAGAAAATAAACCCAAATTTCACTTTGTTAATGATGTGATAAAGTCTTATTGAATAGGTAAGGACCTTTAATGTTATACATTAAAAGGTTTCAGAATTGTGTGTTGTAGTTCCCTTTTTTCACCTTGTATTGCAGGCTAATAAAATAATAGCTCAGTATAAGGATTACAGAGCTGCTTTTCTCATCACGGGTTATAAAGGATGCATGTTGGCTTTTTAAATGGACAAGATGTACGTACAAAGCTCCTGAAGCCACATAGTCAGATGGAGTAAATTGACATTGCTTCATTGACTTAACTGGAGATACCCCAATTTACTACCTCAGGTAAGAATTTGGGTGCCTGATGAACATGTACAACTCAGCACTTGACATGTACATCAGATGGTAGCGTATGCAATTCAAGCATAAGCCACAATGTGCACACCCACGTTTGCATTCCCAGTTTGAATATATACTTTGTAAAGGGCCAGATTTAGGGGCAGGTGACCCATGTGATTGCCTGGGGTGCTGGGAGTGTGGGGTGCTGGGGTTGGGGTGCTGTTTTTGTTGTTAGTGACTAAAAGGAAAATAGAATGTGTGATGTAAAACTCCACTGGGGCCCCTGGAGCAGTCTCTGCTGCAGACTTGCTTCGCTCGTCTCACATCACGCCTTTCTTGGTGGCTCATTTCTTCTCTGCCTTAACCAACTTCCTTCCTGTGCTGAGGGCACCAGGTGCCCTGCTCTGTATGTTGATTCATTTTTCATTACCCTCCTAGAATGTTCTGGACCTTTGTAGAATCTTGTGGAACCTTCCAGTCTTTCCAAGTACTACATTTTCCTCAAACCTCCTAGAATGTGGCCAGACATGCCCTCATAGGTATATAAGGGGTGGGACAACACCAGTCAGTCAGTGAGATATAAAAAAGAACTGAAGTGAAGTGAGAGCCCACCTTCAATATTGTGAACCTTGTTTTATTGTCTATTTAATACTGGTCCACCCAAAGTTGGTGCACAGTTCAATTTCTTGATGTTAGTACATTTCAGTCATTCTTAAAATTAAAAAGTTTCTATATGCTTCGAGGAAAGTTATTTTTTGTATTTGCTTACATACGGCATGAATAAATACAGATTTATAGATCCTAGTATGCAAATTTATTGTCTTATATGACAGGGATGAATCATGCATGCAAATTGTGCATCAAAGTCATGAAATGGGCTACAAATGCAATAACAGATAAGGTATTCAAAAGTTTAACAAATGGAGGGGGTTGCTGAAGACACTCTTCACCTATGGCTGGCCCTGACTTTCTAACATTTAGGTCCAAAAGCTTATTGTCCAGGACATGATTAAGTAAATGGCCTCTCGTTATCTGAATCCCTAGCTCAGGTAGAAGATTGTATGACCAAACCTGTATGTTCAGTTACCATTGATCACATTGTGGCTTCTGCTGTAGATCAATTCTCAGCCTTGTGCTGCAAAAGATGAACTGCCAGGCCTGGAGGGAAGCATCATCTGCTGTGGCTCAATAAGCAGCAGCTGTCCAGCAGGAGAGAGGGTCCTTGGAGAAGCAGGTTTCTGACTGGCAGGGGCTGCACTTCCTGTGTGGACTGAGCCTGCCTGAAACCAGCACACCAGATATTCCTTTCTGTGGTTGTTTAGCTACTTTGCAGAAAAGTGACCTCTTCTGTGGCGGTTGATGGCACTGAAAGGGAACTCCTCTGTCATTTTCTCACCACAGTAGAAATTTCACGTTGCCAAATGGGAGTCATTATTTTTCTGTCAGGTATTAGAAATCTTGACCACAGGCCCATAGATGAAGCAGGTCTGTGTCCATTCTTTCCCCAGTACTCCAAGAGACATGGGAGCAGAGGTCTCCTTATCCTCTACAGCTTCAAGCCCAAGGAAGCACATGTTTAGCTTTAGGCACACGAGTAGCAACTAATCATGCATTTAAGCTTAAGTCCCAGGATCTTTAAGCATAAGCATTCTCATGTGGTTTGCTGAAATGAGGCCCAAAGCTCTACCAACCCAAAGATTAAAGGAAATTTAAATATCAGTGCCGACATGCAAAATAGCTCTGGTAGTTTGGAAACTCAAAATACTCTGGACACAGGGCTACAGGTTGTTGGTTTTTTAAATCAAATAAAGGTGCAAACATTTGCAGATCTGAAAAAGAGAAGAACACAAGAGTTTGGATGTTTTTTATATTGATTGCCTGCAGCTCTTGAATTAGGATGGAACCTAGGATGGAAAGCTGGGATGGAAATTTCATGGAAACAGACTTTCTCAGGAGAGCACTCATTCTTCTTTCTAGTGTTGGTCTAGCAGACGTTCTGAAAATCACCTCAAGGGGGCAACATTTTATTCTCTTTTCCACGTCCTTTGAGAGGCTCCCATTGCTCATTCCCCTCTCCGCAAAGCTCCTTACCTTCCTTATCCTCTTTCCCTTTGTATTCTGGCCTTTCCATCTTTGATCCAGAGTCTTAGCCGCTATAAATTGGCAAAGCTGCATTGTGGATCTGGACAACATTTATTTCTGATAGTCCCTGCTTCCTGTGCATCAACCCTTGATGGGGTGGCACCATGGGGAGGAGAGCTGAATGTACAACTTCGTGGTTTGCATGTCCCTAGAACTAGCTCTGTTCCTTCTGCACTGGTCACAAATACTGCGAGAACCCAAAAATACAAACGACTACTTAAAAATTACTTTCAAGTTTCCTTTAAAAGTGTGGATTAGCTCTTTCTAATTGGTCAGCTGTAATATTTACTAACTATTGATCAGTATGCTCATCGCTGTAATTTCTAGGCCTCAGTACACTCACCTTTAGTCTGGGCATGGATCATCTATTCACTTCAATAATGGTTTTCAGTAGGTTCTTTTCTTTTGTATTCGCCGCGAGATCTTTCTGCACAGGCATTGTCATGCTCTCCTGTAATAATAGCACACCGAATAACTGTGCTCAGTTCCTTCTCTTTCTTTTCCCTGTTCCTTTTGATATGGTAGATTTACTAAAATATAAAATTTAAATATTTATACAGTGGGCTTTGTGATTAGCATATTTTGAAGCTAATCATAATGGGTCTTAGATCACTTAGTAGATGTGTCAGAAAAATGAATAATGAATTCAATGACAGGGACAATAGAAAAGGTACAGAGATAACTGTGAAAAGAATAATATGAGTTAAAGAGGGAGCAGATCTAAGGAACATAAATAGGAGGCTATTTCATTTTTAACTCCCAGAACATTTATTTCAGCGAATGGCCTTCCTGAATAATAAATATTTTCATCTAGGACAAAATCTTAGTTCCATTGAAATCAGCTGTAAAACTCTCATTGAATTCAGTGGAAGCCACATTTTGTGTTGTGAAGTAAAACTGACCACTGGATGATTTATTGATTCCCGTTTCCAAAGCTGCCACGTGGGCTGTGCTTGCTTTTAGCATTTCAAATACTAATCATATGGAGTCCAAGCTACAAGAATTAATGGAGCAATTCTTTGACTAGATATATAACATGAGTAATTCTCAGGTGTGCATAACATACCAAAGGCTTCTATAATACACACACACAGTAACTACAGTAATAAATCATCGTATCATTTTGATGGGTAAATGTTAAAATCCTCATTTCACAGATTTATCTAAATGTATAAGAGTACTGATCCAAGGCTATAGGTATAGGACAGCCTCAATATTGACAACCCCAAGTGTCTAGGCTCCCCCAAATCTTGATTTTAAAAATAATACATTTGGGGTTCTGGGTATTTTTTTAGCTTTTAGACTTCCTTTGCAAGATTTTCTCGGCCACCTGGAAGACTAGACACTTCATTTAAAAAAAAATGAAAGCAGAGGTTCTGATACATGACTCTAGGAGCTGTGGCTTTAATAAAAACATCAATTTGTCACAAGTCTTCCAGTAAAATCATGAAAGTTGGCAAACTGCAGTCACTAAGACAGAGAGTAACATATTGCTGAGGCAAATGAACAACCACACAAATTGGGCTTTAAAGTTTTTAATCTCATGATTTTTACTACCCAGTATTATCAATACTGCACCAAAGCACAAGCAAATAGTCACGTTTCTGTTGTCAGCTCAAAGTTCTGGATCAGTCTGAGGCATCTGTTCTGCACTGGTTTGTATGACAGCCAGGCTGCCAATCAGGATCCATTTCTAGTGTAGCACTGTGGATTTAATGATGAGAGGACTATTGCTATTAGAGAGAAGTGTTCGTGCTGCCAGTTGCATACCAGTCTGTCTAGATGTTTACCAGGAATATGCAGGAATTAAAACCAAGTGCCCAATAGAGTACCATTGCTCCAGTCATCTGCCCAAGCTGCTGGAGAGTACCAGATTGGCAAGAATACAATTGATGCTGAGTTTCCATTACACTGTGTTTGGAAACAGAATTCACAGCACTTTCAATCTGAAATAGCTCTTTAGGCACATGCAGACAGTTAAAACATGAACAATGATCAAATTTGCATCATATCAAAAGGACGTTTTCAATGGCCATGGTGAGAGATCTTCCCAGCCTCAAAGCAAACTATTTCCTTATCGTCCACCCCATAAACCTAGTTAAACCCATTCTCTTTCCAAATAACACCTGGGAAAACAGATGAGTTTTGTAGCATTTCCTGAAGCATAACAAATCCAGGCTCAGGCAGACTCCTAGGTATGGGTGGAATGGGTTAAGGCTCAGGAGTGGAGATCTCCTCTTGGAGAATCCTGCCTCCAACTCTTTCCCATTTAACCAGGTGTTCTCTCAAGTAACACTGCTGATTGCAGCTCCCCTGACGTTACAGAGAATGTGACACAGTGTGCTGGCTAGTATGTCTCTATCCCTGCCTTCTACTGGATGGAGTCAGAAGACATTAACTCTGTACCATAGGCCCCAAACTGCTGGCAATTAATGGAAATTCTTCTTTAGCTCCAATGGAAGAAGATTGTCCTTTTGGAGCAGGCCTAAGTGTTCTCCCTGCAGTTACTGTGAAGCTCTGAACGCAGCACAGCGACTACTGTGAATTTTTGGATGGCCATAGATCTGTTATGATATGTTAATTTTTGCTTAGCAATATTGTCCAAACCAATTAATCATATATTTGTATCCTTTTCAAACATTCTGCATCTTTTTTGGTACTTTATTTAAAAAAGGATAATAAAATATGAGCAATACACATCTTGCATATCTGATACACACAAGACCATGAGTTTATAATAATATTCAGGAAAATACCATGTAGTAAATGTCACAGAATAAAGTTTCTCTTTGACAGATAGAAAATTAATGTCAGGCCTTCAGCTTTTACAGCGCATGTTAATAAAGTCCCTGGCATTTATTACTGTAAGTTCAGTATTTTGCAAGAGTTGGCTTTGCTTAACTCCTTCAGCTCCCCATCGCAGTTACGTGGAAAAGTTAGGATGACAAGGAACATAGTTCATATTTGGGCATTTGATAGCTAAGAAATTAATGTCAGCCTCAGGGGTACTTAGACACTTTGTAAATCTTCCCCTGACATTTAAGAAGCTTTGCTTTCTACTTCAGTAGCATTTAACACTCTGCTTTTGCCAGATAACTCTGGCAGGGAAAATAATGAACTTTCTGAAAATATTGCAGTCTCTTTTAGTATTCAATTTGTCCAGCATGTCTGGATTTGTTTATATGCTCTGCAAACACAATATCTGAAACTCACCTATTGCAAACCCATTATTTACGTTTCTTAGGAAAGACTGCACTTGAACATGAGTTTCAAAATTTTAAGGTAACACCTTCCTGAGGTGGAAATTGTAGAATGCAGCTTCAGGATGATGCTCTAGGGACTGATAATGAATTCTGAAGATACAAGGTAAGGTTCCAATTACACATTCTTTTTGCACTTAAACATTAACTTCCTTGGGCGTTCTGGGTGCATAACAACTAGTGGATCAGGCACCCCTTCTCTTTTTGACCTAGCCCCATTCCACCCCTTATACCTCATTCTTGATTTGCAGCATCTCCTACTATTCAAGTCCTCCATCCCATAGCTATGGAAATGTACCGCAGTCACAAACTACAAATGTCTTATTCCAGTACTGGGCCTCTCTTAAGCAGGCATGCAGGTGATCATACCAAATGAGCTGTGGTTTTGTGAATGAGCAGGATTATAACCTTTTTGTGTGTGTGTGAGATTACTGAAAGCAAGACCTGAGGAAAGATCACCAAAGATGAAAAGCTACTACTCTTAACCAGAGCCTGCACTTTGGGCATGCTCCAAGTCTTTCCACTGACTTCAATGAGCTGTAAATCCGGCACTTAGTCCTCTAACACATTCGGAGCAATAGGGTATTTCTCACACAAAAGTTTAACTGGGTACTGGCTTTAGCAAACCAAGCCACGAGTATATAGGTTTGCTACTTAACAGACCAATTCAAACATTTACATATATTTTTAAATGAAATAATTCACTTCTGCAAACTTATTTCAACAGCAACATTTAATAGCAGAGGTTGAGATTCTCAAAGAAGTCAAGAGAATTAAATGCCCAGCCACCAGTGAATTTTAATAGGATCTGGGTACCTATTTAATCATCTTTGAAAACAGCAATTTCCATAGCAATTTCCAAGGTAGATGAAGATCATTTTTATGCATTTTTTCTAGTCTCTGTTGGAGCTGCCTTTGTATTTTTATTCATTTATTTTTGTTTGTTTGTTTGCTTGGGGGGATTGGGTTTTTTTTTTAATAAATATTCAGTGATTTTAAGAATCTCAATAGACCAAAAAAAAAGACATTTTTCAAGAAAACAATTAACTTATCTCTAAAAACTGGAAGTTGTTTTTTTTTAAAAACGAACTGGCTTCCTGCAGAAGTGCATAAATGTTCTACAGTGCATGGTATTTCCACCAAGGAATAAAGAAACAGGAAAAGGAATGAGACCTGGGGAGTGATGTACATTTAAAAGGAACCCTGTTGTGGGGCTCTAGAGAAATGCATGTCTATTCTTTCACAGAATGCCACTGAGTTCGTTCAAGGGAGGGCTGATTTTGATCAACAGAAAGAGAGCTAAGAATCCATTGAGAGTAACAAGATGGGGCCTATTCCATCATCTCTGTCATGTAGTGTTAACACAGAGAGAGGGCAAGGAGCTAACCTAAAACAATTGAATTGGCTTGCGGGCGTTTTAATGAACATATACTTGTAGCCTCATTTGCAACTACCTAAATCAGACTAACATCCTAATATATGATTACCCAAACTATCAAACATTCCTTTGAAACGTACCAGTAATGGGAACTAATCCCAATATTTCAGGGATCAGACTTCAGTAAGTATAGCTGAGGATTTTCTGTCTAGTTTGTGCAAAGAAATAAATCTGAACCCTTACACACTGAAAAGCAAGGGTGTATTTGGTCCAGCTTTCTAAAGGTTATGCTCTAGCTCAACCAGAAGTTATGGGCTAGATGCAGGAACTGGTTGGCGAAATCCTATCACCTGTGTTATGTAAAAGGCCTAACTAAATGACTGTAAAGGACCCTTCAGGTCTTAAAATCTATTAATTCAATTTGATCTGCTTCATGCTAGCTAAAATGTGAGACATACCACTGAGTTATACACATGGGACAATTAATCATTCCAGGAGAATGAAGATTTAAAACAATTTGGCCTCCTACAAGAGTTTTCAACCTCCAGCGTTATTTAATACCAGTGCTGTTTATGACACTTCATTTATACATCTGTTATTCTGTGTTGCAAAACCATTTAAACAGATGGTTCATTTTCACTTACATTAGGTACACAAAGATGAGAGCCTGCTTGTGGATAAGTGTGGATAAAGTTTGATCCAAAAGCATGTATATTAATATAATCCATATTTCCATAACATGCTCCCATTTTCTATTCTATAAATAGTCTGAGTTTCCAGATGAACAGACACCAGTCCTGTTCTTCCTGGAGTTTAATCACTGACTTCAGTGAGACTCTTGGCATTCTCTACAGGTGGGTCTCTGAGGTGCAAATTTCTGGCTTCGAGCCAGACTTTCCCGAAGTCTGAGAGTGTCTGGATCAAAGGTATCACTCCGTCCATTTTCTAGATTTAAGGGGGGGAAGCAAAGGAGCATCTCTGTCTGAGCTATGTTTTGTCTTGATCTTTCGTTGCTCATTTTCAAAATATGAAATGGCACACCTGCTTCTCCCTCCCACCTGAAGTGCACAATTTATGTCCTAGGGTAGCATCTATTCTAGATAAATGAAGGAATAGTTTTTCTGCTTTATTTAGCCATTTCTTAGCTGTCTTTTTCTCTAGCAGATTGCATAGAAGACTAACTGCTACAGTACAGAATACATGTATGTGTTTTCCAACCCACAGCCTGTTTGGTTTTTAAGGTTCTTGCTTGTGTCTGAAGACTATACTCCATCACCTCTACCAACCTCACTGGCTGTCAACATGCTGAAGAAAGGTTTAAGAAGAAAATATCTTAGAAACAAATCAAGCATATAGTCATAAGAAAATAACATAAGATTGACCACAATTGGTCAGACCAATGGTCCATTTACCCCAGTATCCTGTCTTCCAATAGTGGCCAATTCCAAAGGCTTCAAAAGGAATGAACAAAACAGGCGAATTATCAAGTGATCCCCTGTCATCCAGTCCCACCATCTGGCAATCGGAGGCTCAAGGAGTGGGGTTGCATTGCTGACTATCTTGCTAATAGCCATTGATGGACCTATGTTCTTATGTAAGAAAGGGTTTAAGAAGATCTTGGAAACAAATCAAGCATGTAGGCCCATCAGAGTTCCTCTTCTCTTTACAGGCTGTATTAGTTCTGATATTAATCCAATACATTTTAGAACACAAATCCTGAATTGAACCATGGTAAAATGTCTCCTTATGATTATTTCAGCACCCAGCCAAATAACTGATCAGCTGTTCCCCTCCCCCCGCAAGTTGCAATTATAGCATGTGTGGGAAAGAGGTGCCTTTGCATAAAACAGCCCTCTAATTCTGAAATCTGTTTTATTTCTTTCCCAGCCTCAAAGAATTCTCCAGTCGCTTGCCTCAGTTTACCTCGGTCTCTTTCTCCTCTATTCCATCACTCCAAGATCAGATTTATTTCTTATGTTTGAAAATAATCTTAGGATAAATCAATAAACTGGGAAGAACCTATGTCTTCCTCTGTGTTTGGAAAGCTCCTAGCATGTTCTGGGCACTACCACAATCTAAATAATAGATGGTAATACAAACTATAATAAAACTGGTATGAAATATGTCTTGTGAGGAAAGGTTAAGGGACTTGAAATCAAACAACCAAGGCTATGTCTACACAACACACCTTTGGCGGCAGTGTGTAGGGTATATGTAGCGACACATCACAATGAAAAGCAAGTTGCGTCCACCCTGCAGCGTGAGGTTAGTTACATGTGTCAGTGAAAGACTCCAGGAGCAGGGTGGCAGTGGGGAAATGCTTCAGCAGCTCCCCACTGCTGGAGCCTTTCACTGCAGGGAGGAAAGGCTCTGGCAGAGGCAAGGCAGCAGAGAAACCCCCCTGCCAGGGCCTTTCCCCACTGGGAGGGCCTTTCCTCGCTGCCACTGTCTCTCCCTGCAGTAGGGAAATGCTCCAGCAGTAGAAAGGCAGCAGGATGCTACACTATTAAAAATAGCCATGTAGACAGAGAGGCACAGCTTAGCCGAGTACAGAGCCATGAAGGGTATGTATTCATATGTGCGCCTATGCTGTTCAGTTGTGTCTTTACTTGCCTAAGACATGCCTCACCAGCTATACTACTATTTGTGTGTGTGCAGGGGAGGTTACGCATGTATGTTCATTACACACTTCCAAAAGAAGCATGCTATGTAGCTGTAGCTCAACTGAGAAACAAAATATCTGTCCCACCTTTTAGAGCTAGCCTGTCCCAGAACCTATTCATCTAATTATCTTCAGTTAACGAGTTACAGCCAATAAGCATCCTTACAACAGCATCCACTGTTTCACTTTATTCACGCCCACATTTAAATTCCATTAATCCCAGCACAGTGCCTTAAAGTCCATATTTCCAGCTGGTGTAAATCAGCATAGCTTCATTCAAGCCAACAGTTTACAGCTGCTGAGGATTTGACCCTGATTGCACAAACGGCTGCAGAGAAAAGAGGGAGATAACACACCCATAGGCTGTGCCCTGGGAACACTATTTCAAAAGGATACTTGCTTTTCTTGTTCATTTCTTCTTTCACTGGAGCCTGATATTAAATCGAAATCATTCCCTCTCATTTTGAGAGCAATATATCTGAACAAGGCAAAATCTATATCAATTTTATTATTATTTAATGGAGAAAGAGGAGGTTAACTGACAGCAGAATGAAGAGGGATGAAATGATGAGATTATTAGTTTCTGCTTCACAGACTGGGCAATAATATATACTGCCGCATTACTTGGGATTTCCAGGCAGCTAAGCACATTAAATGAGTGAAGGCCTGAGCCAAAAGCGATTACTTTGTTGATCCAAGATCCCCAGCATTACAGAAACATCATCTCGTTACTTCCTAAATCATCCATAAGGCTTTTTAAAAATCATAGAATCTTTTCTGATGTATCTTCTTGATCATCTGGAACCTGTAAGCTCTACCACAGCACATGTAAGTTATCAACAGCTCCATGCACCAACATGTAAAACGTAGCTTTGCATAAATGAAATTCCAGGCAGTGACTGCCAGAGTAGGGACTAGGTAGAGGTTGCTATTGCTTGTCCAAAATGCTCACTTTAACTTGCATCAGTGAGAAACAGAACCAGAGCTTTCATTATATTTGCAAATCTGCTGGATATTCTGGCGGACCTACTCACTGTCCTACTCATACTGAAGCCAAAGGGAACTTTGCTACTGACTTCAGTGGAGTAGGATCTGGCCTGTGAGTCAAAGCAGGTATGTGTGTGTGCGCACAAGTTAACAGATTCTATTGTCTACATATCACGCATTGTACTTTCCCTTTACCCAGGTTCAGGGGAAATTCTTCAAGGTTTCAGTTTGTGTGGGTTCCCTCCCTTACCTCCTCAGTTTCTTAGTGAGTTTCAGGTTCAATCAAATGCAAAACTGGAAAGCAAAGCTCATCCAACCAGGTTTTCCCTGATTAAGAATCAAAACCAACATACCTGATATGGTATGACATACACCCTCAAGCAGCACTCTACACAGGGGTTCCACTAAACTCAGCCCAGCTTCATCCAGAGGCTTGCACACTCAGATTTGGCACAGCTTTACAATTTGTAACAAGGCCCCAAATCAGACAAGCTTTGTCTGCCTTTACTTTCAGTTCTGAAAGTTCTCATTCTTCAGACAATTGTACCACTCACTGCCGGGTAATGACCACAGTATCAAGGTAGTCCCGATGAAGTTGTCATGTTTTTGTTGCCCCTCCACTCTGGTGATGCAGGAATATTAAAGGGTTCAGTTAAGCCACAACAAGTTTAGTTGCTTCTTTAAACTTCTTTGTTTTAGAAATATAGCTGGAAACTCCAGGGTCCACCATGAGATTTCCAGAACTTCCTAACTTCAGCCAGCTCAGAACAATTCAATCTAATTGTGATGGCCAGAAACACGTGCAAATTAATTCAAACCATGTCCTCCTACATCCCCCACCCCACAACCTTTCTAAACACCAGAGAAATGGATATGAATGGATTATGGAGCTGAAACGTAAGTTAGTTCATTTAATTCCAAACCAGTCTGCACATTCCTCACCAGCAGAACTCCCCTTGGGGATGCCTAGAAGTGCCTTGAGGTATTGTCTTTGTTAATATCACGCATCCTTTAATCGACTGTACTCAGCAAAACTACCAGATACTGAAGAGCTGCACTAGTTCTGGAAAGTTGGACCTCAGCATCTGCAGTGCCTGGAGCTGCGGGCATAGAACTGCTGCACAAGGCACACAGGGAATTCTAAATTCAGATGACTCTTCACTATGAAATAAAGTTAGTGTGCTCAGCAAAGCACACCACTTGGGTATTGGGGACGGGCTTGGAATTCTCCCACTGGCTGCCATTCATGGAAGCGCTGTTGTGTTGAACTCCACAGCACCAAACAATAGTTCAGCGGTATTCCAGCACTTCATCAGTTTTATTCTTTTTTGTTTGCTTCCATGATGTCAGCAGGCCACAATCGTCGTCCAATTTACCAAACCCCAGAAACATTTCCATCCCCTCTTCCCTCCAGAGGGAACAAGCCACATGGACAGCCAGCTGCTCACTTTCATTTTTTATCTTTTTCCCCCCTCTTGAGCTGTGTAGAAAACATTTCTGCTGACTTCATATCCTGGATGGCAACTACTAGAGTTTCCCTGTGCACGCAGCTGTCCATCAAATACATTCATGGAATTTAGAGCATAGCAATTTGCCTTTCCTGGATTTTTGTGTTTCCATTTAAAAATGTCACTTTTTATATTATCAATAGTAATGAATGGTTAGTAATTAATAGCATGGTCTTATTATAGGAGAGAGATGATTCAGTCTAACAGTTAATGCAAGTGACTTGGAAGCCTAGGTTCTTGGTCCATTCTTGGTTCAGTCACTGATTTGCTGGTGACCATAAGCAAGCCAATCAAGCAGCGTGTGTCTCATGTTCCTCATCTGTGCAATGGAGCCAACAATACCTCATGATAAGATCAGGCAATTAATTATACTTTTTTATGCTCTCTGTTTCCATTGGGCCAGATCCGACCACCTTCGTTCATGCGGAGTAGTATTATTTACTTTGCAAGTAGTGCTGTGGAAATCAGAAGCAAATATATATATGGCAATGTCTGCTCTGCCTGAGAGCACTTTTAAATCAGCAAGGCCAGGGAAAGAGGCTGGGGCAGCTGGAGGGAGTAAATAGCCTGATCATTCATGAGCTAGCGGCAACTAGATATGTATTGGAAGGGATCTGTTACTACTGATCTCTTTCTGGACTAAGTGGACATCAGAATTTTGTATTTCCAGGAGAGAAATACAAGCAAAGCACCTTGAGCCTTGAGGAAGTGCAGATTCAGCCTGAGCCAGTTACTGATTTCTCACAGTGTGTCTCGGGGGGAGAAGGGTGAGGAAGAGGAGGAGAGAAACAAACCTGAGTCCACATGAAACAGGAGGCCCTTTTAGAGCAATTGTGCTAAAACAAGCTTTAAGTGCTTGAAATGCTCCCTTCAAGCAAAGTGCAGTTTGTTGCTTTTCCTGTTGCTTGTTTGTCACCAGAAATGCTCCTTTCCGTGGGGATGCATTACTAGGAAAAAGGCTTCACACATAGGAAGGGAGTTCAGGAGCCATTCCGAGCACACAATTCACTAACTCTTCAATTGTGCAGCAAGACATGTTGGGCCGCACATGAAATGTGCATACATTTTAAACATTTTTGACTAATTAACCATTGGAACATCTTACCAAGGGCCGTGGTGGATTCTCCATCACTGACAATTTTTAAATCAAGATTGGATGTTTTTTCTAAAAGATCTGCTCTAGGAATTCTGTTGGGGAAGTTCTAGGTTCTGTGTGATACAGGAGGTCAGACTAGATGATCACAATGGCCCCTTCTGGCCTTGGAATTGAGGACTCTATGGAAACTCCTTGAATGGTGCTACTAATGCTAAATAGATCAAATCATGAAGGGCCCAATTCTTTCATCCTCAGTCAGAACAGAAAATATTTTAATCAATTTCCATAGTACTGTGCCTGTGGAATAAGGCACTTCTCAGTGTGCGAAATGATAGCTGCTCTTGTCCCCTCTGCATTGACTAAAGCAGCTTTTGCCTCCATGCTGCCTGGATGCCAGCAGGCTGATTTTGAAAGCACAGGACAGACAGTATCCTTGCACTCTACTCCAGTGTCTGGATCACAATGGCCTACAATAACCAGGAGGAGCAACTGAAGGGAAAGTCCAGCTTAGCCTCCGCAGTCCTTGGCTTGGATGATGTTTCGTGGAGATGTCTCAAACACAGTCCAGTAGGCAGAAAGGAGCTGTGAGAGACTGGAACATACTCATAAATATTTGGAGAATTTAGCTGCCAAACTCTAATAAGACTCTACTGAACATGTGCAAAAGCAAGCTTTTTCAAGGCTCAACATATGGCCAAATTTGAGTGTTTTTCACAAGAATAGCAAAAGGCACATCCCTGACACCAATGTGACCCCTCTTCCAAATTTCAAACTCTTGCTCCAAAGCATAAAGGCACTTGAGCTTCTCAATGAAATTGTTGTAAGAACTTTTTTTATATGAGTTAAACAGTACACTTTCCCCTAATCTTATTCTCGAGAATGGCTGAACTCTTTTAGCTGAACAAACTCAACCTGAGGAAGACACCCAGAATGGAGAATGCCAGCCTGAATGGTTAAAGTTTGGCAAAGTTATAAGCAACTGAAACAGAGTCTTATAATGGGAAATGTTGGGCAACCATAACTTTAAGTAGTGCTATCAGTCCGCCTGTAATATCTGGTTGGAAGAGTTTAGAATCATAGAATATTAGAGTTGGAAGGGGCCTCAGGAGGTCATCTAGTTCAACCCCCTGCTCAAAGCAGGACCAACCTCAGCTAAATAATCCCAGTGAGGGTTTTGTCAAGCCACAGCTTAACAACCTATAAAGATGGAAATTCCACCACCTCCCTAGGTAACCCTTTCCAGTGCTTCACCATCCTCCTAGTGAAAACTTTTTCCCAATGTCCAACTAGACCTCCCCCACTGCAACTTGAGACCGTTGCTCCTTGTTTCATGTGCATCATATTGCATTAATGAAGGGATGGTGAGTCATGCCTTTAGAGAGCCAGTTTCTGATTTCACATGCGCCAGTGTAAACCTAGAGCAACTTCAGTGAAATAAATGGTATTAGTCTGAATTTATGCTGGTATGACAGAACAGAATTCACCCCTGAATGACTCCTGAACTCCCTTCATATGCTTGCAGCCTTTTTTCTACTATGCATCCCCATGGGAAGAAGCATTTCTTGTGTTAAAGTGACAACAAGGGAAGCAATAAACTGCATTCTGCTTGAAAGGAGCATTTCAAGCACTTAAAGCTTGTTTTAACACAATTGCTCTAAAAGGGCCTCCAATCTAATGGGGATTCATGTTTGTTCGCACACGCACACAGAAGATACGCTGCTGGAAAGGTACAGCTGCAAAGATCCGAATCTAGATTTCCTCAAAACTCCTGGGGATTGAGACTTGAGTCTTTGGTTATATTTCTTTCCTGGGAATACAAAATTCTGATGTCCACGTAGTCCAGAAAGAGGTCAATAGCAACAGGTTCCCTCAAATACACACCCAGTCTCTGCTGCCTCATGAAGCCTCAGAAAAGAATTGCTTGTTCCCTCCGTCTGCCTCAGCCTCTTTCTCCTAGCCTTGCTGATTAAAACGTGCTCTCAAGCAGAGCTTAGATTGCCATATATTTGCTTCTAATCCTATTGCTGAAAACTAAGCAGATGTTAGAGAGAAATTAACTAGTGGCTTTCCACATAGGGTGGCTGCCCTGGCCATCTCACATAGTGGCAGAGCTGCACTGTGAACCAAAACTCTTGTGATCTATAGCAGCAGTTCCACCAGATGGGCCAAAAGGAGGCAAGTATTCAGCAGCAGCAGATTCACATTGTTCTGACATAGCCATGGTGGCACGTAGAATGGATTTCCATCTTGAACTGTCCCTTGCAGGTCTACTTTCTTCAGCAAGAGTCAGGATGGGAGAATGGGAAAAATCCCAGAGAACTGGAAAAGGGCAAACATGGTACCGAGCAATAAAAAGGGAAATAAGGACACTCAGAGAATTAGAGACCAGTCATCTAAACTTCAGTACCTTGAAAGATAATAGAGGAACGAATCAAACAATCAATTTGTAAGCACTCAGAAGAACGATGAGTAATGGTCAACGTGGATTTATCAAGAATGAATCAGATCAAACCAACCTAATATACTTCTTTAACAGGGTAACAAACTTTGTGGATGCAGGGAAGCAGTAGATGTGATATATCTCAACTTTAGCAAGGCTTTGATACTGTTTCACATGACCTCATAAACAAACTAGAGAAATATAACCTAGACTAACCTATTATAAGTGCACAACTGGTTAGAAAAGCATATTCAGAGAATAGTTATCAATGGTTTACATTCAAGATGGGGTGGGGTCCTGTAGAGATCTGTCTTGGGTCTGGTTCTATTCAGTATCTTCAGAAATGATTTTGGATAATGGCATAGAGACTACACTTATAAAGGTTCCAAGCAAGGAGGGGTTGCAAGCACTTGGAAGACAGAATTAGAATTCAAAATGATCTTGACAAACTGGAAAAATGATCTTAACTGAATAGGATGAAATTCAATATGGACAAAGGCAAAGTATTCCACTTAGGAAGGAATAATCAATTGCACAAAAGCAAAATGGGAAATGACTGCCTAGGAAGAAGTACTGCAGGAAAGGATCTGCGGGTTATAGTGGATCACAGACTAAATATAAGTCAACAATGTAACACTGTTGCAAAAAAAGCAAACATCATTCTGGAATGTGTTAGCAGGTGTGGTGGAAGCAAGACACACGAAGTAATTCTTCCACTTTAATCAGCACTGATAAGGCCTCAACTGGAGCACTATGAGAAGAGAAGGCTGGGGTGGGAGGCGGGGAGGGAGAGGGTCACATAACAGTCTTCAAGTACATAAAAGATTGTTATAAAGAGAAGACTGATACATCGTTCTCCTTAATCACTGAATACAGAATTGCTGCAAGGGAGATTTAGGGAGATTTAGGTTTAGACATTAGGAAAAATTTCCTAACTGTAACAATTGTTAAGCATAGGAACAAATTACCTAAGAAGGTTATGGAACCTCCATCATTGGAGGCTTTTAAAAACAGGTTAGACAAAACCTGCCAGGGATGGTCTAGATAATACTGGATTAGATAACTTTGAGTTCCTTTCTAGGCCTACATTTCTATGATTCTACAGTTTAGGCTTCTTAAATCTCTCAAACTTGCATCTTCCAACCTCATGTGTGGTTTGCTTCATGCTCTGCTTCCTTCAAACTTAGCTCTATAAACCTGTAGAAATGTACTTTCATCTACACATTGGACATGACTCTACCATTGCATTTATCTTGTTCTCAACTGGTGGAAGACTGCAGTTTGCTGTGGTAGTCTAAGTAGCTCCTCATTTGTGACAAGACAAAACCAACAAATGTTAGGAATATGCTGTAACGTTTGACACTGAAAATTGGTTAGTGTTCTCTCCCTAACTGTTTTAAACGGCCATGTTTCTGCTCCATATAGCCAGGCTGTCACCAACGCTGCATTGAACACTCATATTTTAGTTGTCACACAAACATTTCACCACCCACACAGAAGCCTTTGAAGACACTGAAATGCCGTTGACAAAAGACCAATCCAACGTATGACTTTTTTGGTTATAGTACATCCTGCTGTCAACTGACTGTCCAGAGAGATAAAATTATTCACCAATTCAGTGTCATTGCCAACTACTTGCAGCATCAACAGGTCGTTCATTTCCATTTTGTAGGAAGAATGCATAACTTTGGGTTTATCACAATTGATCTTAAGTCCCATAGATTCTGCAGTTTGTCACAGCTCTTCCAGCGCTAGTTGTAGTTGGTCAGTAGTCTCTCCAAGTAAGGCAATACCAGCTGTTCTAAAGCTCAAGATACTCTAAAGATGAATCTTTAAATTTCACAACTCCTACTCTGGCCTCAGTCAGCTTTGTCATCAGATAGTCTATGACAGTGGTTCCCAACCCCTGGGCCAAAAGTGTCCCACAGCTCCCCCGCCCCACTGGCTGCAGAAGGGAGCCACTGCCTAAGTATCCAGGTGGAGCCCATTGCTGGTGCAAGCTCCTTGCTGCAGCCAAGGGGATGAGAGATCAGCGCTCCCCTCCCGTTGGTGGTAGGAAAGCACTCCCCAGGCCCTGGGTCCCTGCTGGAGCCAAAGGAAGGGGAGCACCATTTCCCTGCTGCAGCCAAGGGACAGGAGATCCTCCTTGCTGAACTATTTCCCTCTGGCTGCAGTGGGGGGGACTGAGGGGCTGCTGGCGGAGACTGGTGGCCCTTCAGGGTTCTAAAAATTATATTTGTGGCCCTTGAGCCAAAAAGGTTAGGAACCAGTGGTCTATTACAATATTAAATAAGGTAGGTGAGAGAACACATCCTTGGCGTATCCCTGATTTTACTAACATACTGGCCAAGCAGTATCAACAGTGCTGGTCAATGCACTGAATCAAAAGTGGCTGCAGTCTATTAATGCAATGTTGTTTTCTTTTTGTTGTTCTTGTCATTTTTCAATGACATTCGGCAAGCATGGATTGTTGGTCGATCTGTACTGAAACCACACTGGTTTTCTCCTATTTTGGGGTTGAGACAGTTTTTCAGTGGGTCCATTAATATGATCATAAATGTCTTCCATGGAACTGAATTAGCATTATTCCACTACAATTTGAGCAGAATGATCACTCGCCTTTTTGGAAAAGGAGATGAAGCAGACCCTTTTCCAATTTTCTGGAAGCTGACCAGTTTCCCAAGACAACTTGATGAAGCTGGTGAACTAAATCCAGGCCTCCACTCTTTAGCAGTTCTGATGCAATATTGTCAAGACCAGGTGTTTTATCATTTTGTAACTGTTTGATCACAAGCATCACTTCCTCCAATGTCACCAGCTCATTTTCTGCTGGGTTCATTTTTGGATTAAGTCGTAATTTACAACTTGGTGGGGATGTGTTCATTAATTCATAAAAAGGCTCAGACTAATGCTTATGTTTTTCCTCAATATCCTGGCAGGAGTTTCCATGTTTGTCCTTTACTGGTGGAAGCTGCAAGAATGGAACATCCAGTGAGGACCTTCAAAATCTCAAATTCGGGTCATGTCTTTCAGAGGCTCCCTCAGTACTCTTCAATATACTATTCCACCATGGATTATGATCATTCCAAGAGGACCTCTTGACTGCCCGTTCAAGACTTTTCTTTTCCTTTATTGCCCATTTCCTCCTCTCTTCACTGACTCAACTCTGACCATAGAGTGCATCCATTCTGAACCACATGTCTTTTTCCTCTCCCATAATTTGATGGAATCATCTGTAATCCAACATTACTTTTTCATTTTCCTTAGTCTCAGTTGTTCTCCAGAAATCTCGCTGATAGAATCTCGAAATAAAGTCCAATCTTGCTCCTTAGTAGACAGCTGGTCTTCCAATATAGAATATTTGGTGGAAATCGCTACTGTGTAACTGTTAGCAATCGCTTCATCATGAAGCTTACCAGAATTAAATAGTTGCTATTAGGAGTCAATCATCAGATTCTGGTGTAAGATCAGCACTCCTAAATACATGTACATCCTGGATGAGTTTAATCAAAGGTTTCCAAACTAGAACCTGATCCAAGGTTTCATTGTCACTCCATGCATATCAAAAAGTATACTTATGGCAATATTGTGCTGAAACCAGATAGCTGTTAAAAACAATCTATGGGTGAAAGCAAATGCTAACAGATGCACGCCATTATCTGATCTCTCTTCTGGTAAACTGGGCAGTCCCAGTACCAATTCAAATCCAGTTCCATTATGGCCAGTTCTCCCGTTCATATCTCCTAAGATGACAATATGAAGTCAGGATGACATACTAGATACAATGTTATCTAATATGGCATAGAACGCATTTTTTTTCAGCATCAGGCCTTGCACTATGTGGAGCACATGAGCTAATAACTACCATACGTCCTACCTTCAAACTGAAAATGGCAGAGAATAAGCTTGCCGAATCAGTAGTGCAGATCACCCTTGGAGACAAACCCAGAGCAAAGCCAATGTGCTCGTCAGATGTATCACAAACATGCAACAATTGATAGGTCTGACCACTATGAGCTGTGCTCTTGGTGTTCAAATTCTACTATGTCTTCTGCATGCCTCTTATATCAACATTCAGTCTTTCCAATTTTTTCAGCCAGGAGAGTCATTTGGCTCTTAGTGATTGAACATTCAGTAATCCAATCCACAGATACTAACATTGCTGCAGGAGCAGATTTGCCATCTTTATATCAGGCACTTCCCCTCATGTCTGGTTTATGGAAGAACCATCATTATAAGGTCTGACTCCTCTGCATGCAGAATGTTTAGATGAAACCTGAACCTTGGTTCCATTATGAGCAGCACATGAAACGGCTGAAGTTTTCTTGCACATTTTGAAGCTAAAGATGTTTTACAGAGATGGCTTGTCAGGCTATCACCTGGATGTGGGACATGAACTGGAAACAAGAAGCTCAGTGGCGCGGGTCTACGTTCTAAGCGTTCCATCCTAAAATTTCATAGGAAGAAGTTGCTGCCAATTACTATGCATGAGGTGGAAGAACGATATTCTTAAGCAGAGCTGCGTGAATTATTTGCAGTGAATAATTCATTTAAATAGCATAGCCATTTTTCAGTTCATGAAAGGAAGGAAGGAATTTTCCTCCGGGGCGGATTGGCAGAGGCCCCGGAGGTTTTTCGCCTTCCTCCGCAGCATGGGGCATGGGTCGCTTGCTGATCGATTCCCTGCAGCTTGAGGTCTTCAAATCTCACTTTTGAGGATTTCAATAACTCAGTCATGGGTTCGGGGTTGTTATAAATGTGTATGGGTAGGGTTTTGTGGCCTGCCTTGTGCAGGAGGTCAGACTAGATGATCATATTGGTCCCTTCTGACCTATGAGTCTATGAGTTATCTCTGTACGGACTGAGATTTTTAACTATATTTATTTATCACAATTATTTTGTGAAGGGTTTATGGAACTTTATTCTAGCCCCTGCTCACAAACTATTTGCAATGACTTTTTTTTTTTGAGAAATTGCCATTCATTATGTGTGATTCACCACTTACATCACACAGAATTGTTTTGTTCACTGACTGGGTGACACAAAGAACTTCCAAGACAGCCAGGCAAACGCTTGCATAGGACTGGGGCACGCTGCAATGCAGCCCAGCTAAGGAGCAGCCAAAAACTATGATGCGCTAGGAGCAGGGCAAGGACAAAACTATGACTCAGAGTCACAGTCAAGTCCTTTCTTCCCTTTCTTCCTGTAAGAAGGAGGGAGCAAGATCCCCTTCCCTGCACAGCTTATTGTCATTGAACCTTTGACTTCTTGTGCTCCCTTCTGGCAAGATGGGGAGCTACATCAACCCGGCTCCATCCGCCTTATGTCACCAGGCCCAATTATGCATTTGACAAGTCCTTGTTATGACCCATGCTCTCCTGGCTGGGTCCTCAGTAATCTCTGTCCCTTTCAGGATGTGGGGTCAGACGATCATGTCTCTAGCAGGGGCTAATCAGTTCTAGGTCTCCTGTGTTGGAGACCTCCAAAAACCCCTGGCTGGAGTAGGTACAGGAATCCTGGCCCACCAACTCCTCTGGGTTCCAGCTCAGGGCCCTTGTTTGGAACAGCCTGAACCAGTCCCCCCCAGTCCAATGCTTAATGCTGGCCAGGGCTTGCCAGGACTGAGGCCTGGCACCTCTGGGCTTGGCAGTTCATAGCCACGGCACGTCTGGGCTTGCCGCGTCAGTTATGAAAGTCAAAAGAATTACCTGAGCCCAGCTAGGGTGGCCAGATAGCAGGTGTGAAAAATCAGAACAGGGATTGTGGGGGTATTAGGTGCCTATACAAGACAAAGCCCCAAATATCGGCACTGTCCCTATAAAATCTGGACATCTGGTCTCCCTAGCCCTGGTACCTAACAGCTTGAGCCCTGGCACATCTTTCATTACAAATTAAGCACTGTCCCCAATCCCTTGCTGCTCCCGAGCTACTTCCTACGGCTCCTTCTCTATAGGCTTCCCCAACCTCTTGTCCGGCTTCTCCCTCTTTGGGCTTTGGTTTGTCTGGCTGCTTTGCCCCAGGCTACTGGAGGCATCCTTTCTGGTAGCCACCCCACCCTCCGCCTTTCGTCCTCATATTGTTGGGGGGTGGGGAGGAGACTGCTAAACAGCTCTGGCTGAGCAGGCAGGCGGTTGCTCCATTAACTCTTTGGCTGCCAAACCAGCATGGGCTGCTTGACAATATTATTTGTTTTTTCTTTCCCTGTCGTCCTTGAATGGAAAAGCATTACTGTGCTCTGACTGCAGCTCTGACTGCAGCTATCCATCACATGTGGTGGTCCCTGGTCGAGAACAGCTCGTATGTCATTAAAAATATATTCTCTGTGTAATAAACAAACAAAAAAGTGCCTCGTGGCAGCATCAATTTTGGCCTGATTTCAGCTCACAGAACGAATGAAGGCTCAAGCTGGACTTCCAATGCGCCCCTGTTAGGCCTCGGCTGGGGAGGTGCTGTGGGCCTGGAGGTAATGTGATTCCAGCAACTACTTGGGAGGCATGATTTTCCATGTCTACTCTGTCTCTGCCACTGACTTGCTGTGTAGCTTAAGGCAAGACGTTTAGGCTAGAATTCTCAAAGGAAAATCTAAAGGAGTTCAGTGTCCCGCTCCCACTGAATTTAAATTGGATTTGCGTGCTTGATTCTCTTAGGCTCCTTTGAAAATCCAAGACATAACCTCTCTGTGCCTCAGTTTCTTAACCTACAAAATAGGGTTAATAATCCCTCCAAAGGCAGGCAGTGGATGAATGCTTCTAATCAAAATTGCTCTGGGCTAGATTGGGAACTCTTTACACATCCCGGTGAGCAGTTACTCACACAAATAGCCCCATTAACATCAGCAGCCCCACCAGTGGGAATATCTCCTCACCAGTGAGAGAAAGCAGCACTTCGTGTAAGCAAACACAAGGAACGGTTGTGTTTTGTAGCACCCAGGAGAAGGAAACTTTGAATCTCTATAAGGTTCAGGGAGTAGAGGTTCATCCACTGGGGAGTGTTTAAAACTGACTCACTTGTTGTGTAGAGGGAGATGATTTGGCAGACCAAAGTAGAGCAGAGAACTCCGCAGCTGTGCTGAAAGACGAGTGCATGGCACTGCAGGTGTATGTTGTCCTATGTACCTGAGAACAGTGAAATAGCCATATTGCCAGTGCTTCCAAATTTCTTTTGCACCAAAGGGTGATGCTATGATAATATTAGCCAAGATTCTTCCCAGGGGTACAAACTAGAGTGATGAAGGAAAGCAAAACTGAAGCTCTGTGTGTCCTTCATAGCTTCCAGCTTCACTAAAACATGCTGTGATAGATTTGAATGAACTGCTGTAAAATGACATCGCTCCCTGAACCTGCTGTAGTAAATGATAAATGCATCTTCCCTGACATCCTGAGATAGTAGCGCACCTAAGGATTACAGCAGTCATGTTTGAGTTCATCTGAGCACTACCAGTGTCTCCCCACTTGTCTGCAATGAGGCAGAGCTGTCTGTGTATTACAAGGCTAGTTTGTTTATTTCTTTTCCTGTGCCTATCTTTATGGCATACACTGTACATACTTACTTGCTTGACAAGCCGTTCCAAAATTATGTGAGGCATATCAGATTACAACCTGTAACTCACATGAGACTAGCAGTTAAAGTCAAGATTCAAGGAATCCATTATATTATACAATAAGTGGCTGATTTTAAGTCTTATCAAATTATTTTTCTTAAGGAAAAATATAGGGGCGTGCTGATGGTATAAATTCAATGTCACTACTGATAACAATTATGGCTAATTTTAATTTGTGAGCACTTGAGTTATTGACATAGCTATAAATCCATTTGTTGGCATTAACAGAGAAATCGTTAAAAGCAAGGGGATAAAGTTCCTTGTGTTGGTCAGTGGAGTGGGAAAAAGTGACAAAGGGGGTTCCAGACAAAAATATTTTGAATGATGGATGGGCAAGGCAACAGAAACGCCTGCACTAAATCAAATGTTCAGTCTTAGAAAAGGAATTCCTATGTAATTTTAAAGGCCCAGAAACTGGCTGTCACAAAGATTAAGGAAGCTAAGGCTTCACCCTTGTAATGTCTTAATATCAAGGTTGTTGTCTTGATATATGTCTCATATTCCAGAGTGAAATTCTTCTCATCTGCATAGCATTTTACATCATGCAGAGGAGAGGCCTGGATACCTCCAGTGACTGCTAATGGGCTAAAACGCAGGGAATCCCAAAGTGGTCTGTGAGCCACTGGTTGTCCATGGAGCATTGGCTGGTAGTCCGCAGACAGCTATCTCATATGGTCCTGGCTCCTCCTCCTGCTAAATCAAAAGACAAGTAAAATACATTAAATCATTTCCAAATAGTATGTTCCATGTAAGCCTTGAGTAAGGGGAAGCCACAGATAAATGCACACAAAGGTCACATGGAAATAGAGAGAACTTTTGATTAAAAAACGGGGTAAGACCTTTTCTTAGCGTGTACGTGCATACACATACACTCACACAAAATGGATTAACTACATGCAGTTAGGATCCTTACATCTATAACCCCTACCCCACACACTCCAGGAGTAGGTCTATTATATTGTAAACCTCAGAGGCCTTTTCACTGGTAGCTATTTCCTAGGTTCAATTTAGAACACACCCAAACAAATACAAGCAGTCATTTTGAAAAAGGAAATGACTGAAATATTGAATGCTTCATTGATTGCAGTCTGTGGCATATATAGCAAAGTTTTCCTTCTGTCTTTTAATAATTTTAGTGCATAAAATTGCAAAACATTTGGCAACTTTATTACACAGCAAGAACTTTAGCCCCAGTTCTCCCTTCACTAATATCATTTTTATGTGAGTGTGAATTCCATTAATTTCAATGGTCAGTGTTGTTACTCCTGTTAAACACTAATGTAAAGGGGAAGAGAATCAAGCCTTTTATGTCTGTCAATTATTATTTCAAGTGCCAAGCTAAGGAACGGTAGCTTATTTCTGCTCTGCATTTTATTGACTAGCCTTTTCTTATATGTGGTGTGTGTGTATATTAAATACTACAAAAAATAAATTTCAGAAGTATTCCTTTGAGGAAGGACTTGCAAGGGAGTTAGTGCTTTAGTGAGTTAGGAGTTAGCTGCATTGACCATCACACCCACTGACTTTCAAACAGGACTTGTGCTCCTAAATTCCTTACGCACTTTTTAAAATCTCCCCAACATCTTTCCTTTTGCTGTGTTCACACCCCTTTCAAATTTGCATTGTTTGCACTCCTTCTGTGTATCTGTGCATTCTAGCTCATGAATTCACTGACAGGAATATTGGAGGAGAAAGCAAACTTTAAAGCTTGTATAGAAGTTGCACTGATATAGTTAAACTGGTGCGATTATCTGTGTGGACACATTACATTGATTTAGCTCGGGCTTACATCAGTTTACCTGCTAAATAATAAAATAAGAATCAAAATTCATAGTTATTCAGTATGAATTATTATTGACCAAACAGGAAGACTGTAGTGTTGCTGAAAGGGGACAAGTACAGACACAGAGAGCAGCAGCTTCCTCCACATTGTCTAGTCTCTAATGTTCCCCAATATGAAGAAGCAATTTATAGAGGGGAGAGTGCAGATCACTTGCCTAAGATCCATTTTTTGCCTGTCTGCTAAGAATCCCAAACAAGGAACGTCAGTTATAATGGTGAAAACTAGCACTTGGATTTATTGGTTCAGTTGTTTTTTTTATGCAGTCAGCATTTTAAAATATCCCCTGACAGCAGGTAAAACTCAATAACGCAAGTTGGATTACTAAATGGCACATAAACCCAGATGACATGCACAAGAGCAAAGTGCTAATCAGTAATGTAGCATGTTTCATCCATTTAGGACAGCCATCATAAGTATATTTAGCACTTTCCTTTCTTTTTCTTTACTTTTGCTCTTCTTTTCAGAATCACTTTGTAACCTTCAATTCAATCTTCACAATACCCTTGTGAGGTCATATTAGTAGTTTCATTTTACAAATGGAGGAAATGAGACACATCAAGGTTACATGAGTGGTTGAGATCACAGAACAAATCAGTGAAAGAGTGGGATTAGAATCCAGGAAAATCTGGTTACCAGTCTTATGCTCTTTCTATGAAACAATGACATTACAGGGCACATATTCCAAATCACTTTGTAAAACACCCATTAAACAGGAAGAAAGCTGGGACATGTGCTAACCCAAAGCTTTTGAGTAAAGGGATAATGCATTAGGTATTTCTTATTCTAATAAAGAAGGTTCTTGTTTTAAGGGATTCAGTTTTAAGGGATTCTTTACCATTGTTGCATGACAAATATTTCTTCCTTTCAACTAAGTTCCATATGCTATCAGTGATGTCTTCGTAGCAACAATATTTTGTCTTTCAAGCAAACATTTCAAGCAAGCTATTTGAAATTTTTTGCACAAAATGCTTTAAGCCAAAAAAAAATTGTCCTTTTTTGTGAAAAATTGTCATCATTAATGGAAATTTTCTGTTTTCTGTGAAATTTCATTTATTTTTTAATCAAAATGTTAATCAAAATAATTTTAAATAATCATTTTAAAGAATTTCCCCAATCGTCTAGTTTTCAGTAAACAAAACATTTTTGATGATGATGTCAATTAAAAATGCAATTAAATGTTTTGCAGAAACTTTCAGAAAAAGTGAAAATGGGTTCATTTTGAACTTCATGGAATGCAAACAAGTTTGACATTTGAAAATTTTTCACAAAATCAGTTTCCCATATTCCGACTAGTAACAGCCTCTTTGGGCTTCTTCCATTTCTGTCCGATTCAAATTCGCATGGAGTGTGAGGAACACAAAGAATTTAGAATGAGGCTCTAGATCTGTCTCGGGAGAAGAATCTACTCCAGCAAGAGTCTGTTAGGAAGATGATACATTTATAGAAATATTTAGCTATAAAAGTCTCCCAAAATATAGAAAAGCAAAGTGTCATGGAAATGCCAGGCTATTATTTATGAATTTGAAATCATTACAATTATCATTTACAGGAACCTTACCATATATAATGCCCCTTAGAAATCTAGAAACTGAAATAATAATATAGAGCAAATAAAAAAAAATAATGCTTTGTACTTATATAGCACTTTTCAGCTAAAGATCTTAAAGCATATTATTTCTGGTTTGTTTAGCAATTTTTGTTTCTTTTGTATCTCTCTCTCTTACACACACACACACACACACACACCCCCAGGCTTGTTTATTATTGTAGCACTGCCTATGAGTACTTGATTGCATATACTGTTTTGTTATTGTAGGGCGCCATGAGCATTGGGTCACATACAAAGGCGTACTAAAATTAAAGAAAAGACTGATCAGTCCTGAGAATTGTGTCCTTGTGAAGCAAGCACTCTGTCCTTGTTTCATACAGCCATGGCCTTTTTCTCATGCATGAGATGCTAAAATTCTAATTTCATACCAGTTGCTGAATATTTCTCTCCTGAGGTCAATAGCAAAAATCCCACTGAGTTGAAAGGGGCCAGGATCTGGCCCCTGACTTTTGCGTGCAATGTGCAGAAGTAATGAAATAAATGAATAATCCTGTAAACAGCTGAGCTCCTTCAACTCTTATTGATTTCAGTGGGACTTGAGGGCGCTCAGCAGCTTGCAGGATCAAATCTCATAAACCTGATATTACAATCTCAGCGCTCCCAGAATTCCCATTGGTTTCAGGACCAATGTTGGGCCCAATCCTGTAAGGCACTGAGCACCTATTGAGGATGCTGAATGCTTTCAAGTGTCATGGATCTCAGTGGTGACTGAGGTTCCCCAGTATCTAGCAAAATTGGGCCCATAGTGATAATGAGTCAGTTTCATCCTTGTGTTAGCACAGGCTTTGGTGCAGAGGCAGAGAAAGGACAGCTTGATCCCTGGCTCATACTAGGGCAGTCTGAGTACTGCCCAAATTGTTCTCCTGCTTTACCAGCCCCTATGTGCTATTTCAGGGGAACAGAACGGCCAAATCACAAGACTTCCCTGGTCACGCCTCTTCTCTTCTCTTCTCCAGACTGGCCACACTGACACTCCACCTTCTACAGCTTCTGTGTCAATGCTACAGAGCTTGCAGATCCAGCTCTGCGCTTGGCAAACAGGTCCCCACAACCCAATGGGGAAGGGCTTTCACCTGTCCGACATCCCCTTTACGCCAGCCTAGATGCCGCAAAGAGATCGCAGGACAATAAAGAACCAGGCCCAGAATCTCTATTACTGAAATGGCTTCATACAAATTCTCGGTTTTTATCTGTCTGTTTTAACAACAGCCAGTGTCCCTTTCAAATGTACTGGACCAATAGCATTGTATTTGATTCTAGTCACATTTTTCTATAGGGAAACTGGAGCCAAGGGTTGTTGTTGCTGTTCAACTTTACTTGTAATAGCCATTGCCTGATGCAGTCAACATCATTTATCACTAATGACATAAATGCTGCTTATGAGAAAGTCAACAGCTACTTTGAAAAAGAATTTAGCAGCGGGAATCTTTCTTCTGGACCGTGAAAGGTACAGCCTGACAGGACCTAAAAAAGGAAAATCTCTTCAAAAGAGAACAGCCACAGTCACAAGAAAATCAATGCAGGGAGCATTCATCTACATTTTACCCACAGTGTTTCTGGCTATAAAATGAAAACAAACAGCACCAGGTTAAATGCTTTTTTTTCCTATCACTGCTATCATTATCATGATGACAATCAACCTGTTCATAAGCACAATCCATTGGATCTATATATTCAGCCTCAAAAGTGAATTAATAAAAATCCTAGGAAACACATTTTTAATAATAGTTGTCTGATATTCTGGGAAGGAATATGATTAACTGGATTGATCAGGGAGGTGTGGGTGACAGGCCTTCTAGGTTCATGTCTACCTAATTGTGTCTCATTTCAGAACTCAGATAGGCCTACATTTACCAAAGTGGCCTCTGATTTTGAGTTCTTCTATTTTTAGGGTACCCAAATGGAGGCATGCAAAATTAGAAGCCATTTTTTGGCTGGAAAGCTCTCTATCTGCAGCCCCATTTGTACAGAGATTATGTCCAAATTTTATAGTTTGCATCCATCTCTACCATTAAGCCCCTCTCTACTATTACACAACATTACAGACAAACTTATCTGATATTTTTTTACTTACAGAGTGAAAAAAGGGGGTTAGTACAAGAAATGTCGTAGTTAAACCTTTTGGATTAGAAAATGAGTTCTCGTACAACCAGTTCAATGAAATCTACGGGGACAAATTCTGTTCTGAGTGAAATCAATGACAAGACATTAAAATGGCCTGAAGTTCAGGAGCTAAGCATCTGCAGCTTCTCTAGAGTTCAGTGAGATTTGTGGAGGCTCAGAGTTTCTGAAAATCAGGCCATTGTAGATGACCAAATGACTGGGATGGGGTTCTGAGAACTGTTTTCTTAATACTATCTATTTTTTCTTCCACTCTTTTTAATAAATTATTGTTAGGTACAATTTTCACATCTGTTATATAGTTTTCACTCTTTTTTTTCCTGAGGACTGGCCAAGCCATTCAAGTTTTAATCCTGAGCACAAAGATGAATATGGTTCATTTGTGCGTAGATTTTTCTCAGGAGCATAATGGCTTCACTTGACAGCAAGGCCCCCAAGATCATTTTTAACCTCTTCCATTTACAAACAAAAATGTCTTCCATCACAATGAAGTCAATGAAAGAAAGGCTATAGTTGATTATGTGTTACTAAGGGACATTTGAAACACACAGACATTTTAATTAGTGAGTAGTAAGAAAGAGCAAAGGCAATGGAAACTAAAAAGCTGCCTTATGCTATGTGCTATTAACCTTTTTGATGCTAGCCCTCCAGTATACCGGCTGCCATCCTTTAACATTCTCCTTGAATCACTAAAGCATTTAGGATCTTTGTACTTCCAGCAGCAGAACAGGTATGTTTTACCTGGAGATAGCTGGTCATTAAAGGTTGCTGTGGCTGAGCCCCACCCGTAATATTCCAGCTATCAGTTGTGCCAGGAGATCAGCTAGGCCTGGAATTCATCCAGCACCTGGAGGGTGCAATGGCTTCGGTGCATCTGGCAGACAGTGCAGAACAGGGATTGTTTTCACTGCTCTACACCTGCACCCTAGCGCTAAGAGCTTTCTGAGCGCTAGGGAGCAAGGTGCAGAGCAGGTAACGTAGGCTCCTGAGAGGCTAATTCAGCTTAGTTCCCCAGAGGCAGAGTATTGGTCCCCTGGTACATGCTCCTGGAAGCCACTGGAAGGGGTTGAGAAACAAATAGAGCAGAATAGAATCTGAGCTAGACAGGTGACTTGGGGGGCAGGGCAGAATGTTTTTTTCTGCAGAGTCAGGTTTAAGGGATTAAGGCAGATTCTGAGCTGGGAGGTGCATCGGTTAGATTGTTAAATGAATAAAAGCATAGGGTAAATTGGTGACTAAGGAGATGGATAAATTGGTAGTGTTAAGAATGAGGCTGTGCCGGTGGGAAGAAGTAAAGTAAGAGAGGGTTTGAAGGAGATAGAAAAAGAAAAGAAGGGCTGACAGTGAGAAACCAGTAGCACTGTTTCAGAGGCTAAATCTGCCTCCTCTCCTGCCCTTTGTTAAGTGTCCCAGTGCCTGTTCTGACAGGGGGAACCCAGATTGCCCCTCTGAGGCAAGGTATGCCACATGCCCATACGCAGTGCCCCTGACACTCCCGTCAGTGTCGTCTTTGATTGAAAATCTGTCAATCTGTGGGTAAGGAGGCACTGGGAGGGCTCTGGTTACCTGTAGCCTCACCATTTTCTGTGGGCACAAGCAACCACTGTGTAATTGGGATAACAGCAATGAAAGGGGTTACTTTGAGTATTATGTTTAAAATATATTTCACCAGCATACTCCAGGCCAAAATTCAGAACTACGAGGTTTTGGCAATAAAGGGCCAAAGTCTTGAAGTCAATGAGAGATTTGCCAGTTTAAGGGCCACAGCAGGACCTTTTGCTTGAGTGCTCTTTGAAACGGAAGCCAGTTCCTCATACTTCTCAACTCTCTGACACACATCAGGGCCCAGGCGTCATCCCAAACTCAGAGAGAATCTCTGGCCAAAGAGCTAAAGAAGACTAAAAGCAGGTTTCTGGTTTGCAAAGCGACTATCAGCTTACAGTACCTCCTTGCTCTAGAGACCTGTCTAATGTCCATTCACAATCAGAGCTGTTGGTTTTACTGATTGAAATACACCTGTCTTACTTTTTATTCATGTTAGAACTGCAGAGCCAACACAGCTTTGGGAGAACAAGCTGCATTCTACTCTGGCTCCATCCTGGCAATGCTGGTAATCCTTGAAGGAGAAAGAACTGAACTTGTCTTTCCATTTTCAAAATGGATTTACAGGGCAGATGAAAAGGCAAGCCAGTGGGCTGGACCCCCAGCTGGTATGAATTTGCACAGCTCCACTGGAGTCAACTGATATACACCAGTTGAAGATCTGATCCACCTTTTTTTCCCTTGTAAATGGAGTATCTTTGAACTGCCAAGAGTTTGGGAGACAATAGTGATGGAACCGTACAATGCTATTTTTACAAAATCACTTCAAAGAGTATCACAGCGCTTTAACGAATGACAACAAAAAGGCCCTGTGGGTACAATTCACCACTGTGTTTACTTCAGATTTACCCCAGTCCAACACCTTTGAGATCAACCAGGCACCAGTGAATCAGGCCCTATGCTTTTAAACAGTTCAGACCCATCATTTTAAGGCAGAATGCAGCTATTTCTAAGCCAGACATCTGACCCCTTTCAAATTCCAGTCCAGAACGAATGGCAGCAGCCAGTATAAATAGGAACATGAAGCCATCTCAAGACAAAGGGCTTTCTTCTGCTCCTATAGAAAATTCCTATTAACCTCATTGGTGTGGTTCCACATTAGGGCAAGTGGGCAAATATTAACATGTCCTTTTCTTTAATATAACCAATATGAGAAACAAAAAGCAGAATGAATTTAATAAATGCAATGTAGATAGTTTTATTTGACCTTCTGTTCACAAAATAATTTTATTATATGTATGAAAGCAGCATACAGGCAATAAAATTATGAAAACATTCACAATACATAAATAACACAGACCTGATGCAGGGTGTATATATTTCATTAGACTTCTAATTTTTCTCTCAGTTTTCTTTTCCTGATAACACTTTTTGATAAAGGCTGTGAGGAGTTTCTCTGAAGGGTATTTTGCTAACATTCCAAAAACAAATGGTTCTCTGGAATGTGTCCGTATATTAATGCCGGTGACTCTTGCTAATGTTTGCTGACTGCTTTCGACATTACAAAGGACAAAGCCGCAGGAATTTTGATTTCCAAGTACAATGAAAAAGTAGCAGTTGTCAAAATAAATATTGGCAACTTTTGTGGAGTTCACAAGACATCTGGAAATGGGGATTGCAGCTCCATACACATTTAGAAATGTCTTCATCCAAAATGGAAATGAGGCACTATTCATTATTCAATGTACTATTAACATATTTAAGACTAAAATTAATGTCATTCTACTTTCAATGTAAAGCACTAAAGTACCTCACTTGTTAAGTTATTTTGGCTGTGATACATTAGCAGACAGACAGCATGATTTTTGACTACTGGTGTTGCTGCAATAATACAGATGGTAACAAGATTTGTCATATTTACTACCATTATAATCAATTGTGTTTATTCAGAAAAGATATCCAAGACTTGAAATAAGAAAAGTCTGAGAAAGCTGTTTATCTTACATAAATACAAAACATTATATACTAACAATTGTTATATAAGAAGCTTCTTTTCTCAAATTGGATTCTTCTTAAAGTGGTATTCATATTTAAGGTATTTACAGGTCCACAAACTGACATTCTAGCAAAGTCTTTGTAACATGAAACTTCTTAAAATAAATAGCAGCAATTCCTTTTATTTCTATAAGGGAAGAGCTTTCTCAACTTGTCAGTCAGTCAGCTCTGGTTGTTAAGCAATCCCACAAAAAATAAATAAATTCTACACAGCTTCAGCTCCATTAACGCCCCATCTTTTGCTGTTTTTTTTAAGATTGCTTCTTTTTTATTTTCTTCACTGGCTATCCTGACTATCAGAGCAGGTTTTCTGTTTCGTTTAATGGTCATTTATAAAGTGCTACTAGTTGATTGGTCAAAATGATGTTGTGAGACCCTTGAAACATATCATAATTTAGACATTTTAAATAAGTTAAATAAAGCTAGATCTGTTGTAACATATGAAAAATAGCCATTTAAAACAATAAATAAATAAAACCAGTATCAACATATTATCTCCCAAATCTTTAAAAATACCCTTTCTCATTATAAGGCTCAGTTGTTTTTCAGAAATAATTTAAGAAGGCATGTCAGCTACCTACCTTTTTAATCCATCAAACTTTACTTAAACCTTGTAGCACCCATTAGTACTATACATGGCAAATTAAAATCCTCTCATTTTCTCCAAAGGTTAATTGTTAAGTTTGAATACTTTATTTCTTATCCCTTTTTAAAATAGAAACCAGTTTCTATAAATATTTATAGCGCAGAAGAAATATTTTCTTTTTCACTGCACTGTACCTAAATTAGTATCTCTGTTTTCTTCAGTACGAACAACACAGAAATACCTTTAGGTTTTCAATATGGTTTTTCATTTAAAATTTTATATTTGATTTGAACACCAGGTAATCAACTCTGAGCTTTGCATGACCGTATAATTCTCACTATAGCTTAGTTTCTTACCAAAAAATCTTGTATATCCTTTTTGACTATTAGATTTTGCTGGGCTAACCTTAGTGCTCATGTTTTATGTTGCCCATTGTGAGTGATGGGGTTGATCTTTTCCAAAGACACATCAGCTTCATAATCCAAGATACCAGATAGAACTGGAGACATTTTCTCCAAGGTCGTAGATAGTTCACCCTCTTCTTCCTTTTTCAGAAGTTCTTCTTCTGGGCAGATAATAGCATGTGGGATCAGATACACCAGGTTACACTCTTTTGGGCTAGACCCTCTGGGCTCATGATGGCTTGAAAAAACAACTGCCCCATTATTATTGATACTGACAGTCTCTATGGCATTGTTGGATGTGGGGCAAAGTCTGTAGCATCCTAAAAGAGTTGAAAATGCCTTGCGGAAATCAGCATTGAAGGCATAAATGATGGGGTTCAGTGAGGAATTAGCCCACCCAAACCAAACAAAAACATCAAAAGTGGTGGAACTAATGCAAAAGGGTTCTGCTCCCCTGGATGGTGGGCTGGGCTCACAAAAGGGAACCATGCAGTTCAATATGAAAAAGGGTAACCAACAGCATACAAACACCCCCATGATCACTGACAAAGTCTTTAAGACTTTAGTTTCCCTCTTGAAGGACATTTTGAAGGAGCTTTCTGGTTGTTGGCAATCCATACTGTTTCCATTTCCCGTGGTGTTTTGGCAGTTCTTAGCATGCACTGCTGCTCTTTCCAAAGCTGAGATACGTCTTATTTGTTTTTGAGCAATCCTGTATATCCTTGTATAGGTGACTATCATGATGGCCACTGGGATGTAAAAGCTAATTAGAGACGAGGAGATGGCATACATCCTGTTTAGACTGGAATCACAGTTGTCCATGGTTATCCCTTGGAAGCTGGCATTTAGGTTTAAAAAGCTGTTGGTTGTAGCCTTGTGCCAGTTCAGCTGCACGGGAATGAAGGAAATCAATACAGACAAGGTCCATGCCACACTGATCAGGATGAAAGCTGCCTTGGGGGTCATTTTCCTCTCATACCTGAATGGACTAGAGATGGCCCAGTATCTGTCCACACTAATGACACAAAGGTTTAAGATTGAGGCTGTGGAGCACATAATATCAAATGCCACCCAGATGTTACAGAATGATCCAAAAGGCCAGAAACCAGCTATCTCAGCAACAGCTTTCCAAGGCATGACCAAGACTGCAACTAAAAGATCTGACACAGCCAAGGAGATTACAAAGAAGTTGGTCACTTTGGACCTCAGATGGCGAAATCTAATGACAGCTGCACACACCAGCGTGTTCCCCAGAAGCGTGGAAAGTATCAGCAAAGAAAGAAAACAGCCTGTAAGGATCCGAAAGGAGGAGTCCTTTTCCACGAGCAACCCTTCCCCGTCCATAGTGGTGTCGTTCCAAGTCATAGCTTCTCCTGAGGGAAAATCATATCATGGTTTTCATGATGACATCAACTCCTTTCCTTGCAGAAATTACAGATATATCAGGCGTCCATTAATTATTCATCACCAGGCAGACCGAAGGTTTGTGTAATAGTCTCTTCACCCCTGGGTGGATGTCAGGTTCCTTAGGAATCTCACTAAGAGGCATTAAAAGCTGTGGGACAAGTAGCTGAAATTTACAATTACAGGCAACTCTGCACCGATTTCTTGGTTTTTTGTTTTTTTTAGGGTAATCCTTTCTGAATTACATTGTGGTGCTCAAGCACAAAATACCCCAATTGAAACAGGCCATCTGGCCATCTGCATATGTCCTGCTTGAGTCCACTACAAATATACCCAACAGATAGGAGTGCAATCACTTTTCAAGCTTGCATTGTTCCCACTTAAATAGGCTATTGATCCAGTGTTTCCAGTGTCCATTTGACTAGCCCTTCAGATCTACTGAAGCGTACTACATTAGGTGTTTTTGTTTCTAATTTAATTTCAAAAACCTCTAACCGATGAGACATTTTTTCTCTCTTTTTCACCCTCAGTGCATTCCAGCTACAAAATACATTATTTCTCTGTTTATGGGTAGCTTCAGGGAGCAACTCCTCATTTTGTTCCACATTGCTTAGGTCTCACAGTCCTAGAAGCAAAGAAAATAAATTTACATTGTGTGTGTGCTTTTAAAGACTTTCAGTAAAGCATGGCTCACATTATTTATTTTTATTTAAGTGAGAAAATCTTAATCCTACCTTTCCCCTTTGATTCTCTGTTTGTCCCAGGTTGAAGGTTTGTCTCTCCTCCTTATTTAGTAATTGAATTGCATAGCAAATCACATATACAAAACCAACAGAGAGGCACTGCATTGCATCAGGTGGGAAGAAAATAAAAGCCAATGGTTTGATCAGCAGGAATTAATTTTCAAATGAACAATAGGTCTGTTTTTCAATGCCTTCATAAAGATCCCTTGTTTAAAACTAGAGTCCTGTAAATGCATGGCAGGCTGCTTCCATTCCACTCAGTCTTTGTGCTCAGAATGCAAACTTCGTTAACCAGCTCAGTCCTGGCTGAATGGTCATCACCCAAGTCACGCTTTGTACATCCCATTGAAGTGGCACATCAGTACGAACCATCCCAAACAAAGGCACGGTATTTCCAACAAGCTAGCAAGATCTAAGTGATGTTTCAGTCTTTTGATCTTCACTGGAAGAAGAAATAAGGGAATGAGGAGGAAGCAATGGGAAGGACCTGAGTGCAGCTCCCTTCAGCTACCGATGTAGCTTTCAGGCCGGTAGCTACCATAAGCTGAGGGAGTGTTACTATCCCTGTGGGAAAGAGTTTGCTTTGATGCTTTGTTGCCACGCTAGTTCTCCATAGTTATCAGGGGATAATCCTCTTTCCTTCTACAGCTCCTCACAGTTGCATTCCATGGATCAGGTCCAACCCCAACATGCTTTTCCTTTTAGAAAAAGCCTAGGTGCAGCAGGCTCTTCAGGATCTCCTGAACTCTGCCTTGGGATTTACATCTCCAGTCCCAGGCACTTTCCCTCCATCTTGCTGAGTGGGGGGAACCCGGCAGCAAAGGCTTCCTTCTGCCTGGGGTAGCGGGTGGCAACATTGCCTCTCCAGGAAGCATCTGTTTGACTTGGGTCTCCTTCCTAAAGCATTAAGAAAGGGGAAAGATAGACATGGGACTATGCAATGGGCGAACTCCGCAGTAGCCCCTACTCACCCCCTCTAACATCTAAGGAGCTATTCCATAAAGGAGCATTTCCAGAGCATCCCACACAACTTCCTCCAGTCTCATTGCCTATGATCCTTATGTAGCTTAGTAGGCTGTATACTGTACACTTGAGCCACACACATACAGGGAGAAACATAAAGGGTAATAAATGCTAACACCCCGGTATTTGATTGAGCAAAGGATATTAATTTCAACTGTCCTAAACGACATTCATCTCAGTGGCACATGGGTGACACACAGTACCTCCCCATTTAAAACTAGACAAGGTTAATTAATTTACATGAAAAGTAAGTAGATGCAATTAACTTGTCCTTCTGAAATATTCTAAAACCTGTAAAATGACAACACCCATGCATGCATGCACCCACAGTCACTCCACAAATAAAGATTACATACAGGCAGAAATGCCCAGAGACGCATAATCAGACCCATAATTCACACACACGCAAACACACACACACCAAGCACTGAAGAGCTACAAAAAACTACAAAACTCATGAACAAATCAAAAGAGCCACAAAAATGCATAGACACACTAACCACAAACAGATCACGCACACACACCCCCATTACACAGGCAAACATTGCACAGAACACACACAACTGGACTTGACACCAAGACCGGGTCAAATTCCTTCCCCTGTGGCATGAACTCACCAACATAGGGGAGAAGTCATTTATTCCGCAGGCTGGCTGTTATGGCTTGCAGATGGGGCACGGATCCCAGCTGAAAGGACGCTCGCCTCATCTTTCCCTGCTGGTTTATTTCTCATTTCCTTCCCACCTCGCGGTTTTCACTCCACATCCACACGCTCACTTTCACTCTCTGCCGTTCATAGTTCACGAAGTTCCAGGAGCGCAGAGAGTCCGTGGGAGCCTGGCTCCCCCTGCTGGAGGAACCCAGGCTTCTTTCCCACACATTATTTGACAGCACAGGGGAGTGGGGGGATGAGGGGTGGAATAGAAAGGGAGAAAAAGGGATGCAGACTTCTCCCTTGGCTCCCAGATCCTCATAGCATGGGACGGATTTGTCTAAGAGGAGCCTTAGGCAGCCAAGCAAGGTATGAAAAATCATGCAGGGCACCTTCCCCCAAGGAAAGTGAAGTCCTTTTGCTAGCTCTACACAGGGGCATAGAATTGCTAGAGACTGATCTGCAGAATAGACAGAAAATGGTACAGATCTGTTAATTCCAGCCACATCTCCCACCATAAATTGGAGGCTCAGGCCAGTCTTTTGAATTTTCTGGCCAAAATTCTCCCTTCTCCTCAAAAAAAACACCATCAAAATACATGGGAGGATGTTTCATCCTTTCACCCCAGAAACAACAGGAGCAAACACATATTTACTCTTCTTATGATGAAAATGAATCATGGCATTGGCATGGGGTGTTAGGGTTAGCATGCACACAAACACACGTTTTACCATTTTAGAATCAGTCTTAACCAAAACATAGAATTAAATGTTTCCACTCCCCTATGACAGGTCTGCTATTGAGTTGCAAACTGTGGCCTTCCCTCTGGGTTACTGATGCACTGAATGCTGCTCACACAGACTGCTTGCTAACAAAGCTGGCATTTGGAGAGAAGGGGAGCAGCAAAAAATTGCTTCCCAAGCTACTACAATATGCTGTGTCTGATTCTTTGTAAGAGTTTCCACCTTTCTGCCTGCTATTGCTGCAGCTGAGCAACTCTAGGAAGGTGTTGTGTCCCACACCAGTGCCACTAGATCACCAAGCTGGCACACCAAGCAGTCCTCACACCCACTGCTGTGCTAAGCAATGTTCAGACCTAAAGAAAGACAGTCCTTGGTCTGAAAAGTTTAAAATCTAAATAGACAAAGCAGGCACAGTGTGAGAGAAAGTCAACCTTAATTATCCCCAATTTACAGCTCTCCATCAGATCCCAAAGGACAGGAAGATGAAGTGACTTGCCCAAGGTCACACATAGGAAAGTTGTGTCAGAGCACAAATTAAACCCAGATCTCCTGAATTGAAGCCCAGCGCTTAAGAATTAGAGACATCCTTCTTCAAACTGCAGAAATTTTCTAAAAACTTGAATTTTGGTCATTTGGCTTTGTCTGTTTTAAAAATCCAAAGGACTCAATTTTCCTTAGTGCAAAAATCTGCTGCTGTTTTCCACAATTTTGGTTTGCAAAAATTTCCAGGTGCACACTTGATGCCATGAGCTGGGCTCAGTATTAATAGGCAGTGTTCTGACTAAGACCAAAAGAGACCTATGACTAGAAACTCCCTTTTTCCCACGATCCAACTAAGCTTAGCCTTGGTCTATGCACTGAAAGAAGGTAAAAATGCTGGTTGGCATTAAAACTCTGCTGTACAACAACTTTACTCTACTGAAGTCAGTAAATGAAGAGATAAGACATCATAGACAAAGGGGGAGAGTTAGTCTCATAAAAGAACAAATAAAATCCCTGAGCTGTCAAGAACGATCAAAGATAAATTTCCTAGGGTTGAGCATTAGTAAGGTTGTTTTTATGCCCTCTATAATTTTTCATAATGTCAGATAAAGGAGATAATGCTAAACTAACCTTGATTAGCTAACTAAAATGCTTGTATTTGCCTTTCTTTCTTGCTTGCTTTCTTTCTTAAACAGCTTCTTCACAAGTTCTTGTTCCCACACCTTATTATCCTGTCCTTTAACCATCATCCTTGAAGGAGGGGGTAAAAAATAGACAAGAAAATGAATTCTGTAGTCTTTGGTAATTGAGGTCGGCAGTCGCTCTAACAAAGCTCTTTCTACTTTTGTGTGTTGGAAAAAGATGAAATATTTTAAGAGGAAAAAAAAAGAAAATGTATGAAGTTTATTTAGCCTTCAAAACTTCCCAAATTCCTACTCCCATCTTGCAGCAGATGTTCTGGGACAACTGGCCTGGTATAGAGAATCATGACTGCATATATAGATTTGGAGCCAGGTTCTGATTTCACTCATGCTGGTGTAAATCTGGAGTAATTTCTCCAGGTGGACTTTCTACCACTGTCATCATTCAGCCCTGGATTATTCCAGGCGAAGCCATTATAACCCAAGGTGGGCTCTAAACTGATATCTCCTTTGATCCAAAATAGGTTAGATGATCTTCCAGGCACGCTCCAAAAGCCATTTATTTGATAGGGTTTTCAGGAAAAGATGAGGCTATGTTCCTGCAGAAGAGAAAGATTCTGTTTTTATTTCTTTAATTTATTGGTTGGCTGAATTAATTCAGTATTTGTATGATTATTTTTTGCTGCTGGATGGTATTCATCTGGGACTATAAATCTAATCAATTGTTAGGAAGCTTAAAGCTGTTTGTATGGGTGAGATTTTGAAAAAAATATTTAAATCTAAAATAATAAGCCTGTGAGCCTCCTACAGCCACTGAAGATGTGACATTCTCTGCTTGGTTAGTGATTCAGTGGTTGGTTTCAAAAGCCAGAATTGGTGTGGATTTCAGTTCTGGAAACATCTCTCCTATCTCTAGCATAAACCTAAATGTTCTCAAGTGACCAGTTGGTGGAAGAAGATTACATTTGGTTCAAGCAAGGCTTCAATGGAGTAACAAAGCCTTGTAAACATTTAGGCAGGTTTTAAATTCTAGCATTTTATATCGTGAGTCCTGCAGTACTCATACATCACTGCAGCTAATTTGCAGGCTTTTAAAACCTGTATGATTTAATAGTGCTTTACCCAGATGAGTAATAAAATTAAAGCCATTAAAACTCCAGTGTTATTAAAATGAATTCACTGCTGGTGTAAGGTGCCAGATTGACACAACCTTGGAAATCATTTATCCACAGCAGAGGCTGGACTCGGCTCCCACTTGTGTGCCTTTAGCCTGTTATGGAAGGATCAGCTCTCTTCCAGGTCAGGACCTGCCTGAAACAACCAAGAAGGGAGCAATTATGATGGTGTTTCATGAGTTTCAGGAACAAGACTAGAGTTCACCCCTTCATATAACTTAGACCACCATACAGTTGTGTTGCTAGTTAATGCCTTTCAATCACTATTGACCTAAGCCAGAATCAAACCAGTGCCCAAGAGATGAAATCCTCTCTAGCTTCATTACCAATCACCTGAGACAAACACTCCTCCCACAAACTCCTTTTGAAGTAATTTCTATTTCATAAAGCACAGGAAGGGTTAAATATACATGTTTCTGACTATATTATGTAGCACCTTGGCTCAAATGGTTTTAATCTACAAGGTTTCTGGAAAACAGAATTGAATGAGGTGTAAAATTTTCATCCAGAGATAAATATGCTCCTATCTCCCAAACAGCACACATACTAAAGCTGGAGAAAAGGCAGCTTAATTTACAAAAATTGTTTACAGTGCATGGGTAAACACTGTGCTTTTGTCACTCTGGGAATAACCATTTGAGGCCATGTGCATGAAATTTATCAGGCATGAAATCAGCTTGGAAATGTTAGCAGAGCTAATGTCTAAACAAGTTGCCAGGTTTCCAAACAACTGTTATATTAATAAGCTAAAACAACCTTAGTATGAGGGTAGCCTACTTGGAAATCAGTGGTTGTCGGACATTGAACAAATATTTTGAACTCATTTAAAGATCCAGGAGCTATGTCAATTAAATTCAGGGTCTGGCACCTCCAAAGGAAAGAGAGGTAGTTTGGGAGGAAGAATAAAAAGGGCATGATGACAAATAATGTTGTTATACAAAGATGATAGAAAGTTCTATTACTTTGCACTATAAAGCCTTGTGCATACAAGGATCTCAACATAATTCACAAACAATTAAGACGCAATATCTCAGTGAGGTTGACCTTATGACTGGTCTACAGATGTTTAACAGGATGCAGAGAGAGGTTAAGCTCAGATTTTGAAAAATTGTACATTTTGGGTGACTCTATTTTTGCTTTAGGTATGTAAGACTGGACCTTCAGAGGAGCACAGCGCGCTCAGCTCTCTCTGAAAAAGGGGACTAGTGGGTGGGGAAGCAGACCACTTGAAAGTATGTTCACAGCTTTCATGTCTAAAATTGGGCACTCAAAAATTGAAGCCATTTATGCAGCCATTTGTGCTGAAATGACTTGCCCATGGCAATTCAGTAAGTCAGTGGCAGAGCTGAGAATTTAATCCAGCAGTCCAGCTCTAACCAATAGACAATACTCAGAACTAGTTGAACTTACGCTAGGAAGCTCTGAATCACTTTATTAAAGAAACTTACCTCATTTGGAGACTTAGATACCAGATTTTTCAAAAATTTTCCTTTTTGTTTGCGTGACTTTGCCGACACAACCAAAAGGAGCTACACATGGAAATCCCTTCTATTGTGCATACAAGTGGTAAGGAGTAAGCTTTGTTCTTCTCATTCTTGAGAGACGTTTATTCAGCTTGCTGATCTCTGAAAGGATTTATTGAATATAAACCACCAAGGGTCCTTTTGAAATGCAGCTCGCAGTGTTTTATAACAAATTGATTCTCTTCGGAGATCAGCAAGCTGAACAAATGCACTTGAAAGAGAAGGAGAAACATAGGGGTGCCATGTATGCTGTAAATTTAGCCTAAATAGATATGAAGAGGAACAATGCAGTTTAAGCTGTTGGTCCTACACAGTCATCTTTTACTTTCTTCATTAGATTTCACCCTTTCCCTTCCCCAATTCCAGAGGAAAAAAAGTCCTTCTCAATAAGCACACTAGAACTAAGCTTAATCCTGTCTCATACAGTCAGTCAAATCAGAGCGCAGCTATGCCACACTGAAAATTATCCACATAGGGAATTCTGAAATGCCTTAAGGCTTTCTTCCTGGAGTTTCCATGCTATTGGTCCCTAGCTGGACAAAAGGCTCAATTTGTCTCCTCCCTGAGGAAATGAAGATGGGGTTCAGACCTCAAAAATCATAGACTCTCCAGAGATCTGTGAAAGCCAGGGCCATCCATTGAAGGCCCTGTGATTCTCCCTGGATCCTGCCTTCCCCAATTCTCCTGCCAGATGATATAATGCAGCAGCCTAATTACTAGGGCTGTTACTACTGCCAATTGCCTCCAGGGAGTGCAGCAAGGGATATTAGACTGCAGAGGGGTAATCTGAGTAAATTCACGCTCATAAGAACAGCATTACCTCACCCATTAATGATCCAGCAGTTGTGGGGAGGGAACTAATGCTAAAGAGCAATGCTCCTTCAGCACCCCCTCTTCCCAGAACCACAAAGCTTGTGCCCCTTCTGTCTGCAGAGCAAAATCCAGACCCTGCAACCGAGATCCCTTCTTTTTTTTTTAAGTGAAATCATAAAAAATAAATTAAACAAACCATCTGATTATTTAAACCACCCAAATATACTCTTGATGCATCACTTTGCTTTCTATTCAAATGAATGCAGACAAGTGAGGGCTGTCACTGATGGGTAAGCGGAGAATTGAAGACTAGCATTCTGATGATGGCTGGCCAAAAATACTGACTGGTGTCCCAGTCCGCCTCTTATGCATTAAAATAGGACGAAGGATGGTTATTGCTGTAACCCCTATTTGGGGTTTGCTAGCTCCTGGTAATCTGGACTGAGCCTGTTGGACAGAATTCTTCAACTAGCAGCCTGTGGGCCAGAGGGCCTTCCATTTGGCTCGCCAGGTGTCAGCTGTTCTGTCCTTCTCCTCACTGGGGACTCTGGCTTCTGTCAGTCCTGGCTGCAGCATCCCCATGCTGACCTGCCTCTGAGCACTTCCACCCACCTCGGAGGATGCTCTGCAGCCTGGGAGGGAAAGGGGCCACCTACCAAGACAGCACAGGGACTGGATCTGGCCTATGGGCTGCTAGATGGACCAGCCTCATAAAGTCCCCCTTTGTCATGTTGTCATTTTGGATGGGATGTTTCTTTGCTGGGCTTTGTGTTGATGTACTTGATTGTTTATTGTGTACTGCGTTTTATACTCCTTGCCAGCAGGGGCAGCATTATTCTGTTTTCCCAAGGGACAGCATCCTTTGTGGCCCAGGCATAGTGAGGAGTCACCATGTGTCACAAAGAAGAATCCAGGACTCAACCCATGCAAGGAAAGGGGAAAAACACCCAAGTAGCAACCATCAGGAGAGGGGCAACATTATTATTATTATTAGTTATTATTATTGCAGTCTGTTTAAAGGCTTTTCTTTTTGTTTTCACCCCAGCTGAACAACACTTTCAGAGAAGTAAAAACCACATGACCACATGAATCAAAATGAAGTAATCAATAAAATGTCAGGCAGTCATCTTTTAAAGCCGGCTTTGGCATATTAATTAGCAAATATAAAATGAAAAGCCGAAAGTCCAGGATAATTAATTAAAATGAAATTCATCTGAAATATAATCAATCCAAAGTGGACAGCTAAGGATGGAATAAATACAAACCCTATTAGCAGCAAAACTATTCACACACTAACGTGTGTTATACTGACATTTGACTGCAGCAAAGGGTATCTGCGATAGCATGGTTTGCCAGAAAACAGCTCAGTAGATGGCATTCTTGATTTGAGGTTATGGCCCAATCCTGACCTGCACCCCATCCACAAAATGGATCCTAAAACCAGGAGATCCAATCCCCGAAGGATCTCTCCTATGTAGGGGATTCATCAGATAGCAAAGAACTGCCATAGCAGCTCCAGCGACAAACATCTGGCAGAAGCTGGTAGAGGATGCCTGGTGAGGAAGGAGCCTGTCTGGTACCCCTTTGCATCCCACTGATCTCGAGTTCCAAAGAGGATCCCTGGAGCCATTGTCAGCTGGCACGTATCAGAACACACTTCAGCCTTTTTATGTTGTGCCCTGCCTATTTTCTGAATAAAAATAAATGCAAATTTGCTTGTATTTGACTTGGTGCCAATGAGGTGAAATCCTGCACACCATACCAGCTTTAGCCTTTTTATAGCAGTTGTGTCCAAACTCAGGTAGCCCTAGTATTCAGCATAGTAATTTACCTATTATTATATTGGGCATGGTCCGAAACACATGGGGCCAGATCCTCAGTGACGAGTGTACCTGAGAAGTAAGGAAGCCAAGTGCTCTTTGTGTTCCCCCAGTCTGGGGGCTATTGCCCCAGCATTGTTCAAAGCTCATACCACAGGATCAACTCAACATGAGGCACTGATGGGCTAATGATGAGAATGTGGCCCAAGACGGTTAGAACTCATAATAGGATTTAGGCTCATATAGTGCAGTACTAGGCAGGGTTCTAAATGGAGTTCTTGATCTAACCAAGATTTGGGCACAACCCCCCCAAAAAATTAAATAACTAAATAAGGTTGAAGCTGGTACAACATGCAGCATCGTAGCTCATTAGCAAACAAGGTCACATCACACCTGTGCTCCACAGCCTCCATCTCATCCGAGCGAAGTTCTAAGAGCTGATTCTAATTTACAAGGCATTCCATGGACTGGGAACTTGCTACCTCAGAAACCACCTTCATGAATCCCCAAGACCACTGTGCTCCACAGAGATGAGGCAGCTGTATGGCACAGGTTCTGACCATAAGGCCCTGGAACCAGAGTATTCCTGGAAGCAGCAGCTTGGCTGTGGGATGTTTGCCAGATCAGATCAATCTGAGCCTGATGGTGTTCACAACAAGATGTAAAACACATAGACAAACAAATGGAGCGAGAAAGCCATCTTTCAGATAAGACATTAAACAAAGGTCACTTCTGCCTCTGAAATCCAGGTGAAAATTAAAGAAGAGGGAATTAACCCAGTGTTCTGACTTGATTTCCCTGGCCTTTTAAAAAAGCCCAGGTCCTTTTTTCCTCTAGCTTCCCTGAATTAGGATTTCCATTCCAACCACTGCCTTCACTGTCTTTGACACTTACGTCAGATGGGATCATTGCCTCATTCTGATCCCAGATTCATGACATCCAGATAGTCACAGTCTACTGTGACACCCTTGATTCCTTGTCTGCCCTCTACTTGTAGGTGAATTGTTTGTTGTAAGTGGAACTTGTCAAGTCAGTCAGTGAAGGGTAGAGCTTTCCTTTACTGGAAACATTCTCTGAGATACATCATAGATTTGTCAAAATCTTTCTCAGGGCCAGTGTCCTCAAATGTCTCAGAACTGTTTTGTGTTCATTCCCCACTTAGTTATAACAGCACAAGGTCATGTTTTTATGGCATGTTTATATTCAGTTATGACAACCTATAAAACCTAAATGTCTTTTTTGTATTTATGCCACTTGAAGGGCACACCAGCTAAGTCCTCTGCAGTTATGAGGAGTACAATTGGCTTTGTTTTAAAAAAGGCATTTTCAAGTTAAAAAATCAGACAAATTTAGAACAGTTTTTTAAATAATGTTGCTAATTAATAAAGATTGTCAAATCCGATACCATCTACTTGATTTTTAATTGTTTACAATGGTTGTTTACATTTTTTGCATTTCTCTCAGTTTGAGCCATGAAAATAGGTTGGTCAATTCAGTGTTGGGTTTTAGTCAATTTAATTTTCCTGGTGTCTGTCCCTGGCAAAATGTTCCCATGCTGCAGTTGCAAACACAAAGGGGAATGAGAGTTGGTTTGTTTGTTCTCTTTTTAAAAGGGTCTCCCTTTTTTTTGAAAAGCCATAATAGCAATTCTAGTTATAAGTATTGTAAAAATTTGTTTTTCTAGAACCAAAGTTTGGGATCCAATTTGACCTGGTAGCATTTCTACAATGGTAGATGGTGATTTGACATAGACATAAGGGACCTACCTGGTTTTCTGTTTCTCCGTTCCTGCATTGAATATGGGACCAAAGTGTGTGTGTGTTAAGCCACCTTTGTACTCCCTGAATTTTGAGACTGAGGGCTTGCTCATCCTCAGGTGACAAAAAGCTCATTTTGTTCTGGCTGGGAAGCTTCCAGTGGGCTACCTCCACTAACCTGGAATAGCAAGAGCAAGAGCAAATATTGTGACCATGTTGTCTTCCTTCCTTTCCTTCTCCTGACATACCTTTACACAAGAGAGCCAATGCAAGTGTATTGCAGAGGCTCTCTGCCAGCTGGAGAAGCCCCTCTGCCACATATTCCCTTGGGAATGTTTCTACCATTTTTACTGCATGCAAAGCGTTAGCAATGAATCATCTCCAAGGAGCAAAACACATAAACAGCTGCTAAATTTCACTCTGAAGCTTCAGGAAGACTTTGAGTAGATTATCAGCATGATCGATTTCTCAGCAAGAAATTAAACATATGATATTAATATTTAATGCAGAATAAAGCTAAAAATGTGTTTGAAATTACACTTTTGTGTCTATCATATATCCATCCCACGATGTACAGCACTTACGCACTTAGGTCCTGATCCTGCAAGGTGCTGAGAAGCCAATGGCTGGCTACCTCTCAGGAACAGGCCATATAGTGGCATTTTTAAAATCAGTTACCCTGAATTTTTGTAGAGTCGGTACAATTCTTAGTAGACTGACATCCACAACACAAATCCACCACTACAACTGGCAATAATCGGCACACTGACTGGAAATCTCAGCAAAGTAGGCCAAGGCTCGACTGGAGCTCCTCTCTCATATCCAGAAGTGATCCCTCCAGGTCAAGTTTGAGACATGGTGGGGATGTAATGGGACTGAAGCTTGTGCTGCTGCCTACCCTAAATGAGTATAGTAAATAAAGAGCAGATGTTACTCCACAGGGCTATCAATTTCACCCATTCCGTGCAGAGTAAAATCACATCAAAATCCCTGTGGTAGTTTTAGAATAACTTAAGCCTTCAAATACTTTTAGAAAAACATGTTGAATGCTCGAGTGGATTCGTGTGGAGTAATTGATTGGAGAGGGATCATATAAAGGGGCTGGGCTTTTTCTAAGTAATGGTATATTATGGATCTCAGTATGGTCCATATTTAAAAGTTATGGGGACATTCCTATTTATCATGTCTTTTAACATACCAAAAATATGTCTTTGAGGCTGAAATTTCACATGCTCATTTTCAGCACGAAGGTGAATTTGATGCTAAAAATTTCTACAAGCTCTGACATCTTGCTTTAGAGTTTCTCAGCAGTGAAAATTTTACATTTTTATCTGATTTATTTAAAGTGTTACAATTCTTTAATTTGCCTACATGCAAAATATGTGCCTCTATAATTACGTGCCTCTATAATTATTTGCCTTTAGAAGTTCAGCTTTGTCATCTTCAATGAGGAGAAGTTAATGTGATATGTTAGAAAACATTTGGTTTGGAGCTAAGAAAGTTGTTAATGTTTGAATTCCTTAACTGATTTAGGTGCGTCAGCTCTTATCATTCATCATGTTGACCCACTCAGTTGATTCAGAAGTCGATGTACTAAAACCACCTCAAGTGGTGTAGCGCTGCATAGACGGGCACTGGTGTAGCACTGCGTTGACAGGAGTTATTCAAGTTCTTTGCATGCTTTGCGTAACTCCCATCGACTGCCACTGAATCGCCGATGTAAGTGTAGACAAAGCCTTAGTGTGGCCTCAGCATAGTACTGGGAGCCAGGAACAGCTGTATTCTAACTCTGACAGTGAGTTAGTGTCCCAATTCAGCCTTGGACATGTCAGATCTCACTTTCTCTGTTTGTAAAATGGTGATAGAAATACTTTGAACTACCACACAAAGATGATTGGTCACTCAGACACTGTGGTGCTGGGAACCAGTACAAAATGCTTCTAAATAGTGACTGTTAAATAGGAAGGGAGTGTGGTCTAGCAGGCAGAGAACTGCCCTGGCCCTCAGAAAAGCTGAGCTCTATTCCTGGCTGTGACACTGGATAAGTCACTTCACCTATTTATAGAAGTCATAATAAATTTTGGAGAACAGAGGACAGTGACTGGATGCTTCAAAACAAATTGTGTAAACAGACTTCATCTTAATGATTTTCAGAATTAAACTGGAGTGGGCCTGGTGAGTTAATGGGATGGATGGCTATCTTGTGCTTTAGGCTTTCTGGTTATCTTTGACAGCAGCCGCTGACTCCTGAGGGTTGTAACGTTGTCAGATTTTGTAATTTAAGTTAGATAGGGCTTGGTGAATATTTCAAAGGGAGACCTCCAAGCAGCCACTATTTATGCCACTGTGGCGACTTCTTCCTGGAGTTCTTATTACAATTCTACACACTCTCAAGCTCCTTTTATTTATTTATTCTTATTCAAAAGCGTTTGGTATCTTGGAGAAGGGACAGGTCAGCCATTCTGAAGAGGAGATGGGCAGATCTTTGTTGGTCCTTTTTATCTGTGTGCAGATTCTGCTACTCCTGAACTTCAAAATCAAAATAAATGCACATTAGCATAATATTTCCTAGTACTTGTATTTTCCTGGTCGACTAATAAAACTAAATTTTGGTTTGAATTCACCAGCAACAATCTACAAGTGATCATCTTCGTCTTCACCTTGCAGTCACAGAAAAAAAGGGGACTAGGGATTACTGATTTGGGGTCAAATTTTCAGCTAGCCTGAAAACATGAATCCATCAAATGGTAAAGTGCATCTAAAGTGTGTTGTTCCCACAGCTCACACATTTGAGCATGCTCTTAAAATATTTGTTTCTTCAACTGGTAACTTTTAAATGGATGTGTCAGCCAATCTTGCAAGTGTGTTTGGTCCTCTGTGACTTCTCAGGCAAAATTTGGCCCTCAGATAGTGGGGGCCAAATTTTCCATTTGTATCTGCCACATAATTGGCAAGATTGAGTAACTGGGTGCCCAGTAACCTGACTTGTACACACGTTCTCATTTGTGTGTTCACATGTAGAGGATACATTCGTAAGTATTTGTCGGCACAAGACTTTTGAAAATATGATCCAAATTAGAACTGTTTGAAAAATGGAATTTTCCTTTAGAAGGAAATTTTGACATTTCAAAGTTACTGTCCCTTTGAAATGTAGGCAAAAAGTTAAAATATCAAACATTTTCACAAAACTAAAATAATCTGGAAAGTTTCACATCAGAAATGTCAAAATGGAAATTTTTGACATTTCCACTTGAAAGAAAACATTCTGACATGTTAAAATGAAACTTCCCGTTTCAAATAGACACTTCAAAATGAAAAATAATGTTTCATTTCAAAATGAAATTTTTCATTTAGATTCTGCTGATTTGGGCAGAGAGGGAGGTGGAAGAGCATCAAAATCAACATTTTCCTGAAGAAAGTTCCAATTTTGATTAAACCACTTTTTCTGACAGGAAAATTTTTGGGTAAAAAAAAAATTCAACCATCTCTATCCCAAACTATCCTGATGTCCTCTTATTTAATTCTACTACCTTTCCCAAACAAAAATGAGTAAGAATACTCTGGGCAATTCCCCCTTCTGCCACCCACAGGCACCTTCCGGTCCCCAGAATGAATCATACTCTATCGATAGTCTCTTACAGTTTTTTGTCTGCCCACTCGCAGATGCTTCCTGGCTCAGCTTCAGCCACCTTGCATTTTTACTTTCTGTGCATTGCTACAGGAAAAAGAACAAAATGGCTACCTCTCAACTGTAGAAAAAACTCCAAGCAGAGACCAGAATAACCCTTAAAGGAAATACTGATGAATGAGGTTCCTGTATTGCATTTTAACATGTAATTTTCAAGGATGTCCAAGTTGAGAAAATTGTGAAGCTCAATATTTGTTGTGAAAAATTAAAAATTAAATTTAAATTAAAATGTCAAATATATATATGTTAGCTCACTTACCACTGATTATAGTTACTTTTTATTATCTATAAGTTAGTCTCAACTTTATCACACATCTCCTTCTTTAGGTACATATTCTGGTATGCTCCATATTATACAAATGGAGCTTGGGGGAACCATCCCCAAATACTCTGGTACTCTAGGTAAAAAAAACCTGCATCAGAACTTAAACCTGCCCTCCCACGGTGTAACCTCCAAAGAAGGGGGGAGGCAGGTAATATATCTAAAACATCCAGTTTGATCAGTTAGGTCCTATCTTGCTGATTTATTCATTGCCACTTGTTCTGTGCCTGCCGAGTCCTTAGTGAAAATGTTCCAACCAGAAAACAAAACAAAACAAAAAAAGATTTTTTGCTATTTTTCTTAGGTTTGCGTGCCTCCTCCTACAAGAGTTAAGTGCCTCCCTGGGGAGTCCAGCCTTAGTTTGAGCAATACTTTCTCAAAGCTTATTGAAAAGCATACGCCACAGGGATGATTTGTTGGCAACCCCCGTGCATGTATTTTAGTGCTTTTTTAATCATATCCTGGAGTGATTGTGACTCAAAAACCAATGGGGCAGCTTTAGTGTGTCCTAAACAATTTCAGTGAATGAATACAGGATGGTCAGCCATGCAGAAAAGTAATAATTAAATATTGTCTTTCTCTAAGCTGTATAATCAATGCTATTGTATTACAGTTAATTTGGGTAATTTTTCCAATTCCTCAATACATCAAACTTCTAATATGTATTTCCTATCTATTAGCCTTTAAATAATCAGACATGGGCCTGATCCTGTAGACTTTTCTTGAGTGAGTAATCCCATTGAGTTCAATGAAAATAATTGCATGAGTAAGATCTGCAAGAAAAGGCCTCAATGTAGGGTATACATGTTCTCAAAAAGGGCATTTCAGTATAACCAGAAGTGGGAAAACCATTATAGTGCCCTGCATAGAAAACAATTGTGAGGTGGTTTCTAAAGAGAAATACTTTCTTTATTATTGTTGTAAGCCAATGGAAAGACTTGGCAGAAAACCATTTGCAATCAACAATGTCTGGTCCTCCCAAGATAATGGAACATAAGACTATATGTATTGCCATACCTGATGAAACCAATGGTCCATCTAGTCTGTGGTACTGGGGATGGGCTGAGCTTCCTAGATGGAGAGTCTGGACAGGGAACTGTGGAGGTCTTGCTGTTATACACAGCCAGCTGGAACCAGACTCAGAATAAAGCAGGTCTCTTATAAGGACCTTACACCGAGTGATCACTGAACATCATATGATACCAGGAATAAAAGGGATACATAAAAGTTGTTTAGGGATTGAAAAAGCTAAAAGAAGGGCCAGATACATTTTATACTGGCCCCAAATGAACTGCGAGACTGAGGGAGCTGTTAAGATTTGTTGCATATACCAAAAACACAGGTCAAGTTAAGCAAAAGAGCTCATGTGGGTGGCACAGAAAAAATTAGCCCTCTGGAGCAAAGTAGGGATAGATTTGTTGATGCTGTATGGAAAACACTATGTACTTGTCCTAGACTGTTATTCTTACTTCCCTGAGATAGCCTTACTATCTTACTGTAGAAGATACTACAGCTAAATAGACAATTGTGCATACCAAATCTATTTTTGCTAGTGATGGTATACCTGATATAGTAATGTTTGGCAATGGCCCACAGTTTAATGGGCACATGTTTAAGCAGCTTGCAGTGAAGTACAGATTTAGGCATGTAACCACTAGTTCCCATTTTCCCCAATCCAATGAATTGGTGGAAAAGAGTGTCAAAATAATTAAGTGCCTACTGAAAATGGCTGGGAAGTCAGACTCTGATCTGTTAATTAGCACTGTTAATTACAGAATGGCATCAATTAAGCAGTTTGTCACCAGCTGACATTTTGTTCCCAAGAAAACAGAATGCTTGCACTATTAGAAACAGATGTCAGCATGACTGAGGACTTGCAGATTCGTAAAGAGACAGATAGGGCAAAACAAGACACTCCATCTGATTTGGGGACCCAGGAATTGCCATCACCTCATGATGAATTTTAATTATTTGCTCCCAGGAGCCTCTGTGATTCTTTCTGGTAAATTTCTGAAAATGGACAAATCAGTGTTAAGTGCTAGACAATAACACCCACCTTCGGGAAGAGTCAGCAGCTCAACACTTTCTAATGCCATCCACAACTCTTCAGATCAGTAAGCACACTTCATTTCCCACCTGCTGCATGCTCACCCTTCACACAGATCAGAAAAAAACTGGCCATAATACCCCAGTCTTTGCCTTTAGCCTGTTTCAATATGTTATACCTGACACTGTGCTGCTGAAAACCTTGTCCTGCAGTGCCCCTTACAGGACATTTATGTTAATAGCGAGGCATGATATAAATGCAGCAGTTATACACTTCGATTTTCTCAAGTGAAGCGTCAATAATAAAGTAGCAAGATGACATGGTTTTCTTTATCCCAATCCATGATATAAATATATTAAGTTCTTAAGGTACATGTGATTATTAATACAATAAGGAATAGTGTTTGGGGGGGTATTATGCTTTTTGAGGAGGGGAGAGCTGGGTAAAAGCAGGGATCTTGGCATTCTGGGGAGTGTGAGGGAGATTTTGCTTACAATAGTCAAGAAACTCATTCTGTAACAACACAAGGTATTTATGTTCACACAAGTATATATATGCAAATATTCTTTTTCCTATAGGCAACATTCTTCTGAACAGAATTCCCCTCCCATAGCCGTTCACAAAAAAATGAAAAAAGGGTTGTGAATGCTTTCGAAGTGGATTTTTAAATTTTATTCAAACTACCATTCACAATACTATTTTGCCCTGTTTGCCCAGCACTAGAGTCTATGTTGGCATTCTTGGTATGGATGATTATTTGGATGGAAGACCAATGAATTACAAAGTGCATTTACCAACACATCCAGCTACATAATCAGCAATCAGGTGGACACCAAAAGCTTCAGTGGCACATTAAGATAGCCAATGATGGACATAGACTGTCTATTCAGCCGAGCATCTATGGACCTAGCTAGAGATTCATCTTGGTGGTGTTCAGTGTACAAGGACTGATGATAGGGTATGGTCCTAGGATAATAAAGAAAAGGATCTGGGTAGTAACTTGCTTGTTGTCACTCCAAAGCTTCTTGAGCGATCCTGCTGTAGCATTTAGACAATTATGAAGTTCATTGTAGCGATGGAGATATTACTATATATTAAATAGTCTAGAATGCAGTGTTCTGTATTTATAGTTGTCATCTCTTGGTTCAGGAAGATAACAGGGATCATCTCAAAACTTTTCGTGTTAAAATAAGATTATTAACAGAGTGTGAATCGTATAATCATAGGACCAGAAGGGACCTCGAGAGGTCATCTAGTCCGGTCCCCTGCACTCATAGCAGGACTAAGTATTATCTTGACCATCCCTGATGGGTGTTTGTCTAAATGCTCTTAAAAATCTCCAGTGATGGAGATTCCACAACCTCCCTAGGCAATTTATTCCAGTGCTTAACTACTCTAACAGTGGGGAGGTTTTTCCTAATGTCCAACCTAAACCACCCTTGCTGCAATTTAAGCCCATTGCTTCTTGTCCTATCTTCGGAGGTTAAGAACAATTTTTCTCCCTTCTCCTTGTAACAACATTTTATGTACTTGAAAATTGTTATTATGCCCCCCTCAGTCTTCTCTTCTCCAGACAAAACAAACACAATTTTTTTCAATCTTCCCTCATAGGTCATGTTTTCTAGACCTATAATCATTTTTGTTACTCTTCTCTGTATTTTCTCCAGTTTGCCCACATCTTTCCGGAAACGTGGAGCCCAGAATTGGACACAATACTACAGCTGAGGCCTAATCAGAATTACGTCTCGTGTTTTGCTAACAACACTGCTGCTAATACATCCCAGAATGACATTTGCTTTTTCTGCAACAGTGTTACACTGCTGACGCATATTTAGCTTGTGATCCACTATGACCTCCAGATCGCTTTCCGCAGCACTCCTTCCTAGGCAGTCATTTCTTATTTTGTATGTATGCAACTGAATGTTTCTTGCTAAGTGGAGCACTTTGCGTTTGTCCTTATTGAATTTCATCCAATTTTCTTCAAACCATTTCTCCAGTTTGTCCAAAATATTTTGAATTTTAATCCTATCTTCCAAAGCACTTGCTCCCAGCTTGGTATCATCCACAAATTTAATAAGTGCACTCTTTGTGCCATTATCTAAATGAAGATATTGCACAGAACTGACCCTGTGGGACCCCACTTCATATGCCCTTCCAGCATGACTGTGACCCACTGATAATGTCTCTCTGGGAATGGTTTTCCAACTAGTTATGCATCCACCTTATAGTAGCTCCAGCTAGGTGGTATTTTCCTAGTTTTGTTTATGAGAAGGTCATGCAAGACAGTATAAAAAGCCTTACTAAAGTCAAGATATACTACATTTACTGCTTCCTCCCATACACAGGGCTTGTTATCCTGTCAAAAGAAGATATTAGGTTAGTTTGACACAATTTGTTCTTGACAAATCAATGCTGACTTTTACTTATCACCTTATTATCTTCTAGGTGTTTGCAATCTTCTCCCTACCTAACATTACTGACTTCATGAGGTATACACACAGGTATACACACAGGCAAGTAGTTTATTTGAATAGCACAATACCAAGCCATCTCCATTTTCTAAACCAGAAGATTTCATCTGTTCTCATGCCATGTCCCTACACTCAATCATTGAGATGCTCACCCCTCCCACTCCAAAATCTTTTGCCCAGATTCTAGCACCACTTGAAAGGGATGACTGCATCCCAGAGCAAGTGCCTTGGGAACCAGATTTGTGATTTATGGAGTGGTTTGGAAATCTGAGGTGGATGATGTGCAAGTGAAGAGCAAATGCATTTGAGCAGAAGAGAAGACTGAATGGGAACAGAACCAAGATCCATTCCTTCACCCCACCCAAAAGCTGATAATGCCAGTCTTCAAGACAAGATTGAGTTGGGTTTTAAACAGAAACAGGATACCACTTGCTTCACTAAATAAACACACAAGGCAAGGCTTTTAGTGCCAGCCTATCTTGTGGTGCAAACTTGTCTTTTCTGGGGGACCACTTCAAGAGGAGCATTTCAAAGGTTTACTGGACTATAAGAAGAAGGAAAAAGGACCCCTTTCTTATCCTTCACTAAGGAAGCAAAAAGGTCATTTTTTGCATTCATGAAAATTAACCCTGGCCATGTGAGCTTGTGATGCTGTGAGGTTGTTTTAGGTAAGAAATTGCTTTGGACACAGGTTTTAGCTTGTTACAGTTAAATGTAGACTCTAAGAAACATGTTATCCCTTGTGTTTTACATGTAACTTGTTGTTCTTATTATCCATGCTCACAGTCTCTTAAACTTTGTATTGTGACAAAGAGAAACCTGACAGTTGTGGAAGAGTGGTCCTATTTGGGTTCCAGGCCTGCTCACTGCTAAAAGTCCCTCCCCCAGCCCAATGGGAGAAGTCACTGGGCCCAGATTCAACTTATTTCAGGGGACAACAAATGAGAAAACAGTAATGAGTGTGGGGGTCAAAGGGTCAAACATAGGGAACAAGAAGGGGACACTGAGCAGAGGATCGGGAACAGTGCTCAGTGCTTCTCGAAGGTGTCTAGGGAGCCAGTGGATGCTGCCCAGAGGAACTCTGCCTCGATGCATGAGCGGATAGAAGAATGGAGGTAGGCCCCACAATCACAGAACAGCACCAGTGAGCCTCAGACAAAATACATAATCAAATACTGCAGCTACAGCGGTTGTGGAAGAGCAGGGAGATATATCACTCTTTAGAATAGTTAAATCCCTTTTTCCTGTGAATTTAGAGGTTACTGAAGGTTAATTATGGACACCTGAGTCTCATTATGGGCAGACAGTGACCTTTAAAAACCTCTTTTCGTGAGTGTAAAAAGAGAGAAAGAATGAGAAGCAAGCTACAGAAGAGTTGTTTGCAGTGAGGGGGAAAGGGCTGCTTCTAGGTAAACAGCTGGGGTTTTTTGTTTGTTTGTTTTCTCCAAATGGGGAGTTTGTATCTCTTCGGAAAGAGGGCTTTAGTTCCCAGTATAGCTTGTTCCAAAGTGGGTTAAATATGGTGGCTACAATTAGTAGCCAGTGTAAGAGGCAGTGCTCCAGTGGGATTTAGGAAATGTATTTTTTTTCTTTTTGCTTAAAAAAGCCCTGTGGGCCAACCTCAGGGACTAGCCTGTTCGTATTATAAATAAACTAATGTAAAGCATTGGTCTGCTGGAGTAGGACTGGTTTAGGCCAGGCCCTGCTTCCTCTCTAATGCAAGGGAGAAATGCTCAGCCCTGGTGTGATGAAAGAGGTGCACTGTCACAGTACACAAACTCATTTGTTTTAACTCCAAGTAGATTCCATCCTTGTGTTGCTATGAAGGATCTGATGCTGACCTGTGCCAGCCAAGCGGTGCCTACGTTTTCTCTTTGGAGAACTGTTGTGAGTGTCTAGTGAAAAGGGCTGGCTGCTCCAGGGGGGCGTGGGACATTAATATGTACCTGCCCCCTGCCTGAACACAGGAGGGGGAGGTCTGCAGAGACCTGCAAGTTGGTGCTAGTCAGTGAGCGGAGGCCGTTGGTTTCAGGGAACTGAACGACACCAGGCATGAGGCCAGACTCCCCCTGCTCAGAGCAGGCGGTGCGGTGTCTCCATCCGCCCCAGGCGTCTCCTACTCCAGCCCTTTCCAGCGATGGCAATCGGCGAGCGAGCGGGTAACGGCGCTGCTTGGCACGGCTGCCCACGGGGAACCAGCGGGCCTCGCGGGGAGAGGTGAACGGCCCTGAGAGCCCTGCGCGGCCCTTCTGGCACAGAGGAGCTGAGCGCGCCTCGGCAAGGGCCAAGCCGGCCGCGGACCGCAGGCCGAGCGCCCTGGCCCTGGGCAGCAGGGCGGGTGCCCCGCGGTGCCGCCTCCGCCCCTCCCTCCTTCCCGCCAGCGGCGCGGCGCGGCTCGGTTCGTCTCCTCCCCTCGGCGGGCCGGGCCGGGCCGGGCGCCCGCCTCCCGCTCCCGCCTGGCCCGGCGCGGGCGGACTCTCTTCCGGCGGGCGGCGCGGAGCGGTGAGTACGCGAGCGGGCACCCCGCCACCCGGGGGTGCATTAGCGCCCCCCCACACACACCCCGGGCCCGGGCCGGGGGCAGCCTGCCCTCCGGGGGGGTAAGACTTCCCGCCGCAGCCCCCTAGGAGGGAGCCCCCCCGCAGCGAGCCCCCAAAGACCGGCTCCCCCGGGGCGGGTGATATCCTGAGGCTGATGCCGACTCCTTGCCCCACGCAAGCGGGGGCTGGGGGGTCATCCCCTATTGCAGCACCTTCCTCCAGGATGACCATCCCCCCATCATTGCAGGGGAGCGGGGGTCCCTGCTTGGCCCGCGCCCCCCGGGGTGCACTGGCCAGCTAGTAGAGGCACACGCGCCCGGCCCCCGGGGGACTCTCCGGTTCCTGGCTCTGTGCTAGATCTGCTCTTCCGGGGGTGACTTGGCACCCCCTAGACACACGTCACTCGGTTGATGCTCCCAGTCCGGGGAGGGCTGTAAAATGAAGATGAGGGCACTAAAGAGGCGGGGGCCCCCCCCAATATTTATACCTAGGCACAGTAAAGACCCGCCTGTGTTTCAGTCCTTTCAGGAAAAGAGCGTTTTAGGGAGAGAAACGACCGTGATGAGGCCATAGGAGTGCCTAGATAAAGGGGGAGAATTCCTGCTTTCAGTTTCCTCTTGACACAGATGAGGGGAAGAAAGCACGGTGTAAACCCCGCAGAGGAGGCAAGTTTTGAAGCAGTTGGGAACGAAATGAGGAGCTTGCAATAAACTGGGTCAGCAAAGAAGCCCTTGGAAGAAATAACGGAGAAATGTGCTGGGGATAGCATATGTCTAGTTGTGCTGCACTGGATCTCCTTCAGGGGTGGCACGATCAGAGGAGGGGTTGTACATGGAAAGCACGCTGCTGGACTGGCTGCTGCAAACCGCTAGCATCTGGAGGTGGCTTCAATGCAGAATGATGAAATCTCCCTTTAAGTTACACACCAAAGATGGCTGCTGTATTGAGGAGTCAGCCTCAGCAGACTCTCTCTCCGTTTAATACAGAACTATAGCTTATGTTGCTAGGCTACAAACAGGACTTTCTTTTCCCCTTACAAATCTATCTGGTAGTGTTGCTGTGATGTCAAGGGCAGGTTCTGGCAGGTGATGTGTTTTTATTCATGCAGTTGGAAAAGTAGACACTGCAGTCAAAGCTTTCAGGGTTAAATGGGTGTTTGCTAGCAAAAGCTTTTTTAAGGGAGGAAAAAACTTGGCAACTCCTTTGTAATTTTTGTATCACTGTCTGGTGCTGCTGCTGACTCCCAGCTATCATCTGTCAAACGGGAGCTGCCAGCGTAGTGCAGATAGGGAATGTCATTGCTAAATGACAGAGAGAAATCTGAACTGTGCTGAAAACTTGGCATCATGTTAATTTTGGGGAGAGCAGCATCTTTATCTTCCCTTAAGGCAATCTATAAGTATAATTAGTGCTAATGAGAAGCATTGGCTTGATGTCTCAGGAACCTGAAGTATTTTTATCATCAACATGACTAGGTGTAATGTGTTGCACCCCATCAGTGCCTTGCCAGGGTCCTTTAGCTTTTTCCAGGTGAGAAGTTAGGTCAGTCTCCAGGGTCATTCAGTCCCTGGCTTCTTCATTGAGACTGCCAAAAGAGAGGTCATTGTGGGCGTTTACAGCTATGGGGGAAGAAAAATCAATGTCCTTTGGGGACAGGGCCGAGACTACCCAAAAAGGGGTACATCTACAGAGCAATTAAACACCACTGGCTGGCCCAGGTCAACTGACTTGGGCTCTGGCTGCAGGGATGGAAAATTACTGGAGAGACTCTGGCCACAGAACAAAGCATACTCAGTAACACTACTGAAGCTCACCACCCTCACTCTGCCCACCCACTATTGGCAGGCACGGGTCATCTCTGATCCCAGAGCACAGATTCCAGCCCAAGCCCAAACATCTACATAGCCGTTTTTAGCCCAGCTGATCCAGGCCAGCTGTAACCATGCCGCAGGTCTTTTATTCCAGTGTAGAAGTATCCAAAAAGGCTGGTGCATTAATTTCAAAATTAAGCTACTGAGACTAGTTAGCAAATTTTCATAGCAATGGCATCCTCAAAAGCCATGCTGTGATGTTTGGCGCATCATAATAAAGTATAAGGGTGTCGGCTCAAATGAATAGTTACTGTCATTCACTTACATCAGCTTTTGCATCATAGCAGTTTGTTTTAATGCCAGCTCCAGTTCTGATTGGCAAGGTTGAACAGGGCTTGAAAAATGAACCCAACATCTACTAGCCCAAACATTAAGCCTACTCAGCAGGCTGAAATAACATCAGTATCCCTCCTGCTCTGTCTCATGCAGCTCAAATAGACTCTTACTGGTCCTCTCTACACTCTGCTTCTCTAGTTAAAGCTAGACTTTCCACACTGTCCTCCCTCCCCCCATTCAATTTATACTGGTCACACACACAGAGTCCTCTGCTGGAATGGCAGTAGGACTTTCGGCCTACCAACAGAGCCCACTGCTATAGTGACAGACATCTGGGGCCATTCCCTTGGACTTCATCCTGCTCCAAAACAGGGAGTGTGGGGCTGAGGAGCAGAGAGGTGTTGGATAGAGTGAAAGAGAGAAGCAGTGGATCCCCTGCCTGCCACCCCAGCAGAGCACGCTTGTATAAGTCTGCCCTACCAAGCAGACACCAATTCAGCAGAGCCCTTTTCTGGTGTTATTGCCACATCACTAGTGTCTTTGCCTTGGAGTTTGGAAGTGGTAGTACCCAATGTACATAAAAGCTGCCACTTCAATCATTTAGCAGGGTTGGAATCCTCCCTCCCTATCCCCCACCCACATAATAATAGCATTTGCTGTCCTCTTTTTATTCCAAGAGTAGTAGTGCTGGAGCTAGAGATTCAACTTGTAGAATTAGGAACACATCAATGTCTCAGTTTATACTTGGTTCACATTTATAAGTTAATGTTCACTGTTATAAGAGCTGGAAACTTTTTTTTATTCTATTTTATTCAATGAACGTTTCGATTTTGCAGAAACTGATGGCCCTTGCCCAGAGAAGGTTTCTACTCACCCTGGAGTTAATGGATTTGTCACTGTGGTTTTAGTAATCAGTACAACTTAAACTTTTCTAATACCTTAAATTTTGACTGCAGCTAAATTCGGTGCTTTTCACTTGTATTTAAATGTGAGTAAAAGGTTACCAAGTGTATGGGCCCTTCAAAAACTCATCTAGTCTATGACTAATTGAATCAGATGTAGTTGCTGCTTCATTTGTAACTGTTGCTTCCGTTTACAAAGTAGCTAACCAGCATGTTGCATTTAAAAAAGAAAAAAGTGAACTTTGAAACATTACAGTTGAAAGTTTAATCCCTGATGACTTCTGAATGTGCAGTTTGCAGACCCATTGTAGCTACTGTTGTTATCCTTTAAACAAAGTTTAAAGTCTTCCACTGCCACTGATTCCATAGTAAAACTAACAGCAGCCTTTGTACTAAAAATTATTGTTTAGACTTTGCTCTGGTTTGTCATTTAATTTTCAGTAGTGGATATTGTCACTTCTTATGATATTTATAAACTTTCTTCCCCATTAAGTTTGGTACAGGACACTTGGAAAAAAAGACTGCAAATGTTTCCATCTTATCAGAGAGTGAGGAGGGGTAAACCTGAGTGTGTTTGGTAGTATTGCTTTCAGATCCCCCTTCAAATTACCCTCCTAAATATCAATAGGTAAGCAGAAAGGTCATAAAAAATTAATAAAGTTAAATTAAACTATTACATAAAATTGATTATAAAAAATTAGCCAATTAAAAATAAGTTGCAAACATCCCTTAGAGTTCTTATCTGTTGGGACACAAACATCTTTTATAATGTTTTAGGCATGCATGATACTTTAGAATCTCATAGGAGGACAAGGAGCCTGGTCTGAGGAGTCTAATCTAAGGCGATGATTTTGCAAAGAATTACATGTGAACTACTCACAGTGCATCAATTTAAGCACAGGCATGGTTTTTTGCAGGATTGGAGAATCCCTAGTCCCAATCAATGAGACTACTCACATGCTTAAAATGATGAATGTGTGTCACTGTTTGCAGGACCTGGGCCTAGATGGAACATAATGCAGACAAAGGAGGAAGAAGAGATTTTAGGAAAGAAAGTTTTATATATAACTTTATGCATCTCACTTCTTTCTTAATAAGATCTTTCACACTATATTGAAGTTAGACAAAACTGACATGCGAGGGTTTTTTTTTTTTTTTAACCCAACTAACTTACTCAGGAGGCATGGATAGGGCATTGGACCTGATCACTGGATGACACTGTTGTAAGAGACCTAGGTTGTATTTCCAGTTCTGACATTACTCTTCTCTCTGTCTTTTGACAAGTCATATAACCTCTCTGTGTCTCAATTTTCCCCTTTGTAAATTCAGGATAATGATACCTTCTCTTGTGAAGCATTCTGAGATCTATGAGTGAAAAGTTCTTTATAAATATTATTGTTTACGATATTTTCCTCATAATCTTGGATTCTGGATTAGAACCATCTGGATCTATATGTGCAATGAGTTTTATTAAAAATAAATACACTCTTAAGTCAAATTTAGGCTGTGCAGCAATAGATGTGGTTGTGTTTCTGGAACTAGTGACAATTTTTTGTTGTAAAAAAAGTAACAAATAAAAACAATTTTACTGACCTTTTATGTATCCATGACAAAAGCAACTGTTTAACTGTGTTATATAAAAATATCTTTTGGGTTTTTTAATCCTTTCCCATAGTGCATGTATTGGCTACATTATGAAAGTCACTTCAACTTGACCTTCCAGTGTGAATTACATTAATAGTTGACATGTCAGCCTAATTAGTTTTGTTTTTCAGCATTCCTGTTTGAAAAGGAATGCTGGCAATAAGTGGAAGTTGACTACCTGACAAGATAGTTGTTCTACTTGTCTTTAATTTTCTCAGATTTTGGAGCACGAAGGATGAAAATGTTGTGGCGCTATTTATTCAAGATTCTTATTAAATAGATTCCACTTCTGATAGTGTTTATGTATTCAGAGCACTTAGGGTTTCATTACACTTAAATTAAACGTATTGTCTGAAGATTATAGAATTATCTATCTTGAAATAATATATTTTCACTTGACACAACTTGTTTTGTTTGCTCCTTGGATTGTGTCCATCACTTCGCTAGATGGTATGATAGTTTTTTTCCTCTATCATTAGAGTTTTGTATTTTAGATTTTGTTATACTTGCCCTTATTTTCTCAAAATTTCTATCTCTGCCAAATATAAAGAAAAAATCTAGAAAAGGAAGAAACTTTTTGTTTCCTTAGGTAGTAACTTATTACGTTCCTGATCTTTTACTGAAGTCTCTGGAGACTGACAACACCCCATAGCGCCATGCAGGATTGGGGCCTAAAATGACAAGCACGGTTGGCATTGGTTTTCATTGTTCATGAATCATTAACCTTTTGAAATGTTTTACCTGTAGTAATGAAAAATGAGGTGGTACAATAATTTTTAAAAGATAAGTAATGAATACTCTCTGCCATGACATTTATCTATCTTTCTTTTCTGCATTAAGTTCATGAGAGAGGCTGGATAAAAATTGATTTAAAAAAATAAAATAAAATAAATCCGCTTTTTTAATTTAAATCAGATTCTTTTAATTTACATTAAATTGCAGTTTTTTCTTTTAAAAAATATGTTTAAAATCTCAGTTGGTACAAAATGGGTTAAGGGCCTAATATTATTTCTTAAAAACTTTAAATAAAAATTAAATATGCCAAATCCATGAGTATCTAGCAAAAACTTTGAGTTCAAGGCTGCTTTTCTATATAAAGAAAGAATCAAAGGGGAAAACATTTAACGTTTGAAGTCAAGCTTTATAAATATGGCACAATAGACCACCATAAGGCTTGATCCTCTGCGGGATCCGGTGGCTGTGCTACTTGGTGCAAGAGTCTGACTGTCATCACAGATGTTGGGGCCAGCCTCTGACACTAGCAGAACCATCCTGTATCTTATCAGAATCCTCCACTGACCCCACCTGGGTGGTATGATACTCCTGTTTTATCAGCTTCTCCCTAATGGAGCTCTGATTGGCTCTGTTCTCAGATTATGAATATTTATGCCCCCACCCCCCTAGGGAAACTAACTCTCCAGGACATGGAAAAACAATGAAGTTTATGTATCCAAAATATTTACGGTTGTTTAATCTAAATAATTGTATATGCTGTTTTGTGTGTTTAATTAAATTCCAGTTACCATCCTAATGCAGCTTGATACAAATCATGAGCAAAAAGCTTATTATCTAGTAAAGAGGCAATATATCATTTTCTAATGTACTATTTTCTAATGTACTATTAATAAGAATCTGAAAATATTCAGCTATATAATTGCTTAAATAAATGTATATAGCTATAGCATACTGTCCTAGGTAGCAAAAGGATGTACCAAAACTAGTGTAAAGTCTTTATTTAGCTGTAAATCAACATGTTTTAATGGTAGTATCAACCAATGTGACTACGTCTTTCTTTAGAAAATAACTGGAAATGGAAAAATAGATTAAAATTTGATTTATCAAAGTTTACCACTTGGTGATTAAAATAATAATTTCAATAGCCTTGATTTAAATTAATCCACCCTGTGAACTAGTGTGGTTGGCCCTCCTCATTTTATTTAATTTGTGATCATTTGAGCATCCATTCTCAAGGAAAATGTAAACACAATTTTTTATAAAAATGGCTCATTACTATGTGAAGAAATGCCGGTCCTTTCAACAGCTGCTAGGCTTAACAGGATAGCCACTCCATCCTGTCTTCCAGCTGAAGCTCCAATGACCTTTTTCTACTTCCCACCTACTCACATATTTCAGATTATCTGTATCATGTTCAGAAGAATGGCCATACTGGGCCAAACCAGTGGTCCATCCAACCCAGTATCCTGTCTTCTGACAGTGGCCAATGCGAGATACATCAGAGGGAATGAACAGAACAGATAATCATCAAGTGATCCATTCCCAGCTTCTGGCAAACCAAGGCTAGGGACATTTCAGAGCATGGTTTTGTTCCACTTCTGTAAAGATGTATATTTAAATTATCAGTCTTCTGCTGAAGAATATTACTGTAAACTGATGCATTTCACATTTTAATAATTAAAACAACAAAAGACAGAGTGGCAAACCCATTGTTTGTGGTCCATTGTTATTTCTTATGAACTGTGATGAAATCTAAAGGGTTAACATGTTAATTCATGGAGACATTGGTTAAACTATCCACCAAGAGCATGATCCTGTCAGACCGCCATTGAAATCATGATGAGAATTCTATGTGGAGAGGTTATGCAGGAAAGTGTAGGAGAGAAACACAGAGAAAAAACTAGGAGGTGATGAGGCTATTAGAAATCTAAGAGGTACATAGATTATGCTTAGAATTGGTCGAAAAAACAGTTAAAAATGTCCTGAGAATTTTTTAAATTGTAAAAATATTAACACTTATCAAAATGTTTCAGTTGTTGAAATATTTCAACCAGCTCTACAGGTGACTGAAAAACCTGCATTTTTTGTCAGAAATACTTTTCATGCAAAAATCAGATTTTTAATGAAAATTGTAGTGGAAATCTTGAAATGATTGAAACATCAATCAGTTTCTACCAACTCTGGTTACTTAAAATTGTGAAAATTACATGTCTGTATGTGGGTACAAAAGGGTCTTGATGTAATTTATACAGTAAGGATCCTACTGTAATAGAAACCTTACACCCTCTTGTTAGTTGCTTTTGCAATTACAGATCTTGTCCTCCTTGTGTAAGTTAAAGCAGTTCAGGCTTGCTTACTCTCAGTTATCAACCAGTAACAGTTCCTCTCTGAATTTGGCCCACTGAATCTGGCAGGATGGAAATTGACTTAAAAGGTACATGCTGTACACCACTCAAGGAAATTCCAGATATTTTTCTGTAACTTTAGTGCTGGTTTTATGATCAGAAGAAACACTAATATTTAAATGAATGCGTAACTTCACAATGTTAGCATTACTTTGATGAGGACTAAACTAACATTCGTGCAATATATGATTTTGTGTACCGATCCTGGCATTGTGTGAAGCTTACGAAAATGTCAAAAACATTTAGAAGCAAAATGATACTTTGAAATGAATAGAGCTTCTCTTGTGGGAAAGTATATACAGCTCTATGGAAGAGTTCATTACATAAAATGTTACAGATTAAAAATGAGCTATATGCAACAGTTCATTACCTTGACTATATGAAATGGGAGTTGTATTGGGTTGTTTCAATTTACTATACATTGCAGGCTAATAAAATCTGAAATATGTACTAAACTATTAGTTGATGAACCAATAAATTAACTGTATCTCCTATTAATGCAGGTTTACATTTTCATTTATTATTTGAATGCTGGTAATATTATTGATGCTTTATAAAATTTAGAGGAAGATGCAACACTTACCCCAAGGTGCATGGAAACAGTATAATTTAGAGGTTGCAAAGTTTCTTCTTTCCCCTCTCTTTTTCTAAGCAGTTTTTTACTTTTAGTAAATTGTATCTGCTCCTATTGCATAATGATTTGGCCTGACAAGTTTCTCACACGTTATCAGACATTACCCAAGTGCATTTCATAGAATCACCTGTGTCTGTATCCATAGTGTACCTACTAAAATTCCTAAAATAAAGTACCTGTTTTTGTTTAATTGGGGCATCTTCCAGGGATCAAATTGATGTCTAATGATATCAGTGGCAGTGAATCTTGCTTAACTGATTATGATCTTCTTGAAGATCTCTTGGAAGATTCCGCTAATGCTTGACGTGTGAGCTCTTTTTGAGTAAGGCAAGACCAAGAGAACATAAGACGATTATGATGCACTTTGTGCGCTGACTCAGTTTATTTCCATGTGCTAGTTAATAATATATAAAGCCCATTAAGAAGATAAGTTGGAATTCTTCTCCTTCCTTCCCTTCCTCCCACAACTGGATAATTTATGAAAATAACTTATTTACCACACTTTCATAGGGTACGTAAGTAACTGCTGTAGTAGTGGTGGTTAAAGATTAGAATTCAGATATTCTGTGTTCTGTTCTTGGCTGTGACTTGCTTTGTAGCCTTGAGCAAGTTATTACTACTTTGCCTCAGTGTCCTTATATTTAAAATGGGGAAAGTGATACCGCTCATGTTGCGAAGCCTAATGTTTATAAAGGTCTTTTGAGATTCTTGGTGAAAGTCACTGTGTAAAAGTAAAGTATTATTAGATTTTACTGGTCTATTGGCAGTTAGTTATAGTTATCATGAAGAGTACCTTCAGTATTTCAAAGTACCTCGATAAATAATCTGTCATTGTGCCATCTTGTTTCTTTTGAAGTTCATGAGTCACTTAAGTGTTCCCCTTTTCGTTGAAGGAAGGTGGTCAGCTCTTTATATAAAAAATGCATATAGAGATTGCCCTCTCATAACTAAGCTTCCCTTTGGATTGAATGATAAAACTAGATTCCCACCTCCCCTTTATATATTGAGATGCTTTTTATTATGCTTCTACTATCCTGGGGGACTTTGAGCTTCTCTTGTTTAAGTTGATTGTGAAACTTTGAAATATGAGAGAGAATGTGAGTTATCTGTATATTTAACATGAACTGAAGCTATATTTACTGTAAGTCTGGACATCAGTGTTAGTGTTCTTTGAGTCACCTGGCTTATGGTTACTTATTTTAGTAAATATACAGCAGTTTTTAGTGTATGTACGCTGCTTGGAAAAATCCCCTTTCTTGGAGCTGTCGGACAAAGAAAAAGTAAAGTCGCAATGGAAGGAAGTTACAACAAAAAGCAAGAAAGATATAGTAAGTAGTGCTGGGTTAATAGTATTAAGTGAATATATATATATATTTTAAAGTTCCCTGGTAATTATTGAACAATTCAGTTGACATATACTCTTATGCAGTATTAGACCAACTTGTTAATTGATCAAATGCTGTACAGCGAATACAACAGATGTTGTTTTCTGTTATTCAGCTAGACCTGGTAGTACACAGAAAGTTATTTATCATGAGTAAAATATTGAATTGCAACAACAATCAGCACATAAAGTTTTGATGTAAATTGCAGGGTACTCACCTGGAAAGGGATGGTGGCACTAGTATTTTTAACCTAGGCAAGAAGATTTAGATCTTGGTCTAGTAGGTGGTGTTTACCTACTGCAGTTGGTGCCCCCTTTTTATCTAGTGGCTAATGGTGCATTCTGCTGCAAATGCACAACTCCCAGTTAGGTCAGTGGGATCCATGCATATGTATCTGAGGGCAGATTTGTGCTCTAATCATTATTAGGAACTATTTGTCTTATTTCATCTTTATTTTTTTCTGGCTCACAAGGCTGTGTTCTAGTTCACATTTAGGTCATGTGATTTTGCCCAGTACCATCTGTTGGAAAGACCTTGGTACACTTTGCTTTGACAAGGCCAGCATTAAGAATAGCTAATTTGACTTGATTGCCAAATAATCCAACCTTTTAATCCAATGCAATTGTCAAAATAAAAGATGTGAGAATTTGGACTGCTTCGAGAGTCTTTGAAATGACCTTGAATGTGACAGTGCAGGCTTCTGTTTGTTGAGATGGTAACCATGTCCGCAAAACAGCATTGCACAAGCACTGGATCACAGACTTCCTGTAGTAAAATAGCAAGGCTAATAAACTTGTCTAGAGAAACATTTAGATGCTTAAACGATCTTAACACTGTGAGATTGTTAAATCATGAGTGCAGATTGCAGCCAGTGAACACTACTGTTTGATGTTTTAAGACTGTTTTCCTGGTTTATTATTTTTATTTAGTCAGAAGTTTGCAGCCTTAGAGTGAATACATCTTATATTACACTACTAACCTCTGCATCTCTGGGACAAAAAAATCACTATTTATTTATACAATTTGCAGTTTTTCTGATGCCAGAATAGATCAGGGAACTAGAAATGAAATTCCATGTGGCTCCTGACAAGGAGAAATACGTATGCATATTGTAAACTTGTTTATGAGTTTAGCTGGATAGCAGTCAGGTATTGACTTAACAAATCCTATTTTTGATTTAAACGTATAGTGTCTGGCATAGTTGAATGTTTGTTTGTTTGTTAAAGGACAGTATTGAAACTAGCTAAAAACAGAAGTCTTTTTAATTTTATGTCCTTAATATCTCAATCTCCTATGTTTGACAGTATGGGCTAAATGTAAAAATATTGTATTAAGACCGGAGTTTACAGTGTTTTCAAATTAAAAATAAATCAACTCAAATTTTTTTCTTCTAAAGAATGGTTGTTTAACTGAAAGAAATAGTGTATAAATTGTCAGGGATATTCATAATGGGATAGTATCAAGGTAAGTGGGACCAAAGCACGCTTTTGTCAAGGTCATTAACAAGTTTTCTTTAGCAGTATTAGTCCTCATATGGATAATTTACTATGTTGGAACATGACTTCTAATCTGTTTTCTTTTAACCAGTTTCTTTCTAATCCATGACAGAACTTTACTTATGCTGACTACTTGGTTTCCTTCAAAACCTCTTCTGCTGGACTTTGTCTATTATGTTTTGGTAGGCCAAATGAATTCTATTTGCCAATTCTTCTTTTTCCACTACTGAATTTCATGTATAACACAGCTGTTCTGCATACTTAATAAGATTAGTCAGGACTAATTTTGCTTCCACATGTGTGCGACTCTCATTGATTTTGGTAGGATATAAACATGCCATGTGGGGCAGAATTTGGGCAAACTGAATCTCAATGACAGGCCTTGCTGGGGATTGACATCTTAGAAAATGATGGTATCTTTACATGAAATGTAGTAAGCTATGCATAGTGTGTGACGAGTAGGCCGTCACATAAATTTACATAATTATAAAAGCATCCAAAAGGTGCTATATGCTGTGTAGACATAAAGGAAGACAAAGTCCTTTCCCTGAATAGCTTAACCTTTAAAAAGTTTTTCTGAAATAAGTGCATGGAGGGGGCATAACATTTTCACAGCCATCAGTTCTCAGTAGTAACTGTTTACAAAGCAAATGTGTGGTCCCCATAACATGTTACTGTGTAACATTTTTCATGTATTGCTATGGTTTGATGCCCAGATCCACAAAACCATTGAGGTGTTACTGTGATGCACAAAACCCCCATGTGGCTGCTGCCTAACCCTTTAGGTGCCTAGACTCACTCCATGCCCACATTTTTCACTGTAACAGTGACCCAGGTGCCTAAGTTTCTGCCTCTTGGTTTGTACACTGCTGCCTAAATGAGGCATCTGGATGAGAGGTGGGAGACGCCTTTTCATCTCAGGCTGATGGGGGGGAATTGAACCAGAGTATCCTGCATGTTGGGTGAGTACTCTGACCATTCTTTGAGAAGGTGACGGATTACTTAGACAAGGGCAATGCGGTAGATCTAATTTACCTCGACTTCAGTAAGGCGTTTGACACGGTTCCGCATGGGGAACTGTTAGTTAAATTGGAAAAGATGGGGATGAATGTGAAAGTTGTAAGGTGGATAAGGAACTGGTTAAAAGGGAGACTACAGCGTGTCGTGCTGAAGGGTGAACTGTCAGGCTGGAAGGAGGTTACTAGCGGAGTCCCTCAAGGATCGGTTCTTGGACCAACCTTATTTAACCTTTTTATAACTGATCTTGACACACACAGCGAGAATGTGTTAATAAAATTTGCGGATGATACGAAGCTGGGGGGTATTGCTAACACGGAGAAGGACCGGGATGCTATTCAGGAAGATCTGGACTACCTTGTACACTGGAGCAATAGTAATCGGATGAAATATAATAGTGAAAAGTGCAAGGTCATGCACTTAGGGATTAATAATAAGAATTTTACATATACATTGGGGATGCATCAGTTGGAAACGACGGAGGAGGAGAAGGACCTTGGGGTATTGGTTGATAACAGGATGACTATGAGCCGCCAATGTGATATGGCTGTTAAAAAAGCAAATGCGGTTTTAGGATGCATCAGGCGAGGTATTTCCAGCAAGGAGAAGGAGGTGTTAGTGCCGTTATATACGGCGCTGGTGAGACCCCACCTGGAATATTGTGTGCAGTTCTGGTGTCCCATGTTTAAGAAGGATGAATTCAAACTGGAACAGGTTCAGAGACGGGCTACTAGGATGATCCGAGGAATGGAAAATCTGCCTTATGAAAGGAGACTCAAAGAGCTTGGCTTGTTTAGCCTGGCCAAAAGAAGGCTCCGGGGGGATATGCTTGCTATATATAAATATATCAGGGGGATTAACGTTAGGGAGGGAGAGGAATTATTTAAGTTTAGTACTATTATAGGCACGAGGACGAATGGGTACAAATTGGATATTAGGAAATTTAGACTAGAAATTAG
>ML675615.1:15839264-15870784 GCA_007922155.1 Mesoclemmys tuberculata
ACGAATGGGTACAAATTGGATATTAGGAAATTTAGACTAGAAATTAGACGAAGGTTTCTAACCATTAGGGGAGTGAAGTTCTGGAATAGCCTTCCGAGGGAAGTAGTGGGGGCAAATGACTTATCTGGCTTTAAGACTAAGCTTGATAAGTATATGGAGGGGATGTTATGATGGGATAGTTTAAGCAATTGATTTTGGATTATCGGCAGATAAGTCTGCTCAATGGTCTGTGGGAATGCTGGATGGGATGGGAACTGAGTTACTGCAGAGAAATCTTTTTTGGGTGCTGGCTGGTGAGTCTTGCCCACATGCTCAGGGTTTAGCTGATCACCATATTTGGGGTCGGGAAGGAATTTTCCTCCGGGGCGGATTGGCAGGGGCCACGGAGGTTTTTCGCCTTCCTCTGCAGCATGGGGCATGAGTCGCTTGCTGGTGGATTCCCTGCAGCTTGAGGTCTTCAAATCTCACTTTTGAGGATTTCAATAACTCAGTCATGGGTTCGGGGTTGTTATAAATGTGTATGGGTAGGGTTTTGTGGCCTGCCTTGTGCGGGAGGTCAGACTAGATGATCATATTGGTCCCTTCTGACCTATGAGTCTATGAGTCTATAAATTCAGGTAGGTACAACTCTAATGCAAATTTGTTATAGGAAAAAAAGTCTGAATATTAATCTTGCCAGTATTTGGACCCACAGCTGAAATTTCCCACATGTTTAACTAATATTTGAAAACAAAAACTACGTGTTAATGTTAAACATTAAAGGCACATGGGGAAGAGGTGTTCAAAGGCAGAAAGGGCACATAGGCATCCAACTATGGAAGTCAGTGCAAGTTGGGTGCATAATTCCCAGCTATGGCTTTTAAATTCAGTAGCCATCTTAGACATTCATTCCCTGGCTGTCAATCCTCTACCTATAGATAAGAACATTTAATGCCAGCAGCACTTGCACACACAAAAAGGCCCACATATTTCCTGCTATCATGTTGGACGTTCTAAATTTTCAAGTGGCATAATGAATGGAAATTTTGGAACTTTCCTTATACAATAGCAGACTCTGTATAACCATGGTTGCTGATATGTCTAATCTTTTCCTTCCTTGATCTGTCACATTTCATCATGTGCAACAGACTGCCCCAGGAAAACTTATCTCTGAGTACCAAGAAATGAAGTCAAATTTAGGGCACTAGAAGTCCTCTACAATACTAAATCAAAAATTCCTATCTGCATGGTGTTACCCAGACATTCTACTTTGGTTGCTTAGGATTTTAATCTTCCTTAATAACGTGGTACCTTCAGTAGGCAGACTTTGCCATTGGTATGCATAGGATGGATGAAAGGACTGCAGAATGTTATGCCCCTCACTCGGCAAAATGTCCATGGCTGGCAGCATTTCTGCCATGGAAACCTGTATCCTTTACATAAATGCCTATTTCAAAGCCATAAAATTGTTTATCTGCTAGGTCAGTGGCTCTCAACTTTTCCAGATTACTTTACCCCTTTCAGGCGTCTGATTTGTCTTGCGTACCCCCAAGTTTCACCTCATTTAAAAACTACTTGCTTACAAAATCAGTCACAAAACTACAAAAGTGTCACAGCACACTATTACTTTCTCATTTTTACCATTATAATTATAAAATAAATCAATTGGAATATTAATATTGTACTTACATTTCAGTGTATAGTGTATAAAGAGCAATATAAATAAGTCAGTTTGGGACTGACTTATTTTCCTTTACCGTAAGGTAAAGGAAGTTCCAATCCTAAATTTGACGAAAACTCATGAATTTGTAATGACAAACCTTACTTGAGCTTAACCATTCCTTCCATGTACAGCAGGGAGCTGTTTTAATATTTTATTTCAAGCACCTTCCCAGGCCAAGGGCATATCTGGGGTATGTCTGTGGTGTGAATAACACCATCTCCATTGCAAACTTCCTCTTTTCCTGATATCCCAAAGAAGCTCCTCCATAGTCTCTGTGGTGGAGGTCCTGCAGCAATGCAAAGCATGAACGGAGGGACTTGAGTAGGCTTACGTGTGGAGTGAAAACTATGTCTTTGTGGTTTTACTCTTTTACTCCCACCTGACGGTATAGAAGAAAATGATTTTGTGAAGAGGGAGCAATTGTGTTTGTGTAACTGATGTATATTCTTCTTCATATAGTTGGATTGCAGATAGTGCCTAGAGGTGCCTCATCAGGGATCACAGCCTCTTTGCTGTAGGCACTGCATCACACACAGAACAAAACACTCACTTCCCCAAATGTTTACAAAGTAAATCCTTAATCAGCAGCTATAATAGAAGAAAACTCACCAGTCCCTCAAGTGTGACCTTCTGCCAATGACAGCTGATCTGTGTGATGCATGTGGTGTTTGTGTGTAAATTGTGGCTATATATGAGACAATCAAGTTGTTTAATTTCATTTCAAATCTCTGGTTATCTTGCATTCATATCAGGGTGAACTGTCACTTTTGCCTGTGTGTATATTCCCCTCTTCATTTTGAAAATATCTATCCTCTGATGCTTTTTGCAGGCAAAGAGTTATCCCATTTATTCAAGGATTTTAGAAATAATTTGTGTTGGGAGATGCAACTGACGAAATATAAATTTTAAAAATAGAATGTGGGAAGAATTAAAAAAAATTATAATTTAGCAGCAATGATTCAGCAGTGACACATTAAGAAGTAACTAAAAAGATTCCTATGGGCCATTTGTGCTAGAAGGCCCATTCTCTCACACACATTTCTGTAAATATTCCAGATTTTCAGATAACACAGCTGTGCCATTTCAATGGACAAGTTGAGCCATTTTTAGAGTCATTTAAAATCATTGAAATAAATTTGTTCCCTGGTAAATATCCAGTTAGACACATCATGTTTATTAGACTACCAACTGAGTGGATCCTACTATACTTTAAATACAACATGCTCCACTTAATCAGGACATCTACCAGGGAACCCCTTCAGTTTAATGAATGGCAATGTCTGCTGCTTAAGTCAGATAGTAGTTTAAAAAACTTTTAATGTTGGATGCATTTGGCTTGTGCTAAAAGGTTAAGTGATACTTAACCAAGCGTTAGACAGGTGTAAAATTATAAGCTCTTGTACTAGAGAAGTTTCCAAAGATAACTTAAAAGAAATAAATATTCACTGCAGTCAATATTCTCTCTTTTTATTTGGTATGGTTACTTATTTCCTCCAGTTCTTTCAGCTTTTTTAACAAAATAGTCTCTTCTCTTTAAGGGACAAGTGAATAATCAAGATAGATAGGCCTGTCCAAATAACTGATGTGTCCTAATTAAATAAATTCTGCTGTGCCATCTAGAAGAGACAGCATGAAAACAAACTTGTGTTCTTTCATTAATAGCAAGTCTCTATTTCTGACATGCTGACTTTACTGGAAGTGATCTGAACATACTCTGCTAGGACAAATGTAGAATAAGATCTGCCATTTACTTGTAAATTTTATACATAGGTTTTTGGAAATTTCCTTTCCTTTGTCAGGATCTAGTCAGCTTTGCATCTCAGTTATTAAGATACTAGAAAAATTAGAATCCACATATATATAAAGAGGCATTAACTAGAGCCTCTTTCATTACTCACATGGAAATGGTAAAATGAAGGGAATAAATGAGATTTCTGTGCAGTTCTGATATCTCATGACTGGTAGTATATTACTTTGTATATTACTCTCTGGTCCAATTGACAGTGCAATTATAACTAAGATAGATGATCCATTTACAACAGTTGTCTCTTGTCAAGGTTACACAGTTACATTATAAGGTAGATGGAATCTAACCAGACTTTATATCAGATTAAAACCTTGGACTGTTGAAGCCTTTAGCTCAGTTAAGTACATGTGGTTGGGCCATATCAATACAACTTTTAACTGGGACTTCTGTCTTGCTTATAATTTTATAAAGGGGGGGGTCTTCCTCTCCTTTGTTTGTGTGTTAGATGCAGTGCACTCTATTCTTCTGGATCTCTACATTTTCATTTTCTTTGTATCTAAATATATATATATATATATATATATATATACTATTACTATATTATATAGTAATATAATATAATATTATACTATATTATATATACTATATACTGTATTAAATATATATATATATATACACACACACACACACATATATATATACATACACACACACACACACACACATATATAAACTGGAAAAACAAATCTATATTCACACTACATATATTTTTGCAGTTCTTATGATGCTGAATATTGTGCATTCAATGAACAACTCCATTTAATCCAAACAGGCAAATTGATTTTCTTTCAGTCTAACTCCCCTATTCGGAACATGAAGTGTGGCATTACAGTTAGAACATAAAAGTAAAATGGTATTTGCCATGTAAATATTAAGGGCACAAGTGGCTTTAGCTCAAAGTCATGCAGCTTTAAGGTATATATAAGTATCATAAATAGTTCTTTTTACAAATTATAATGGGTATGAGAGAGAGAATGTTACAAGCATTCACATTTACTCTTTGGACATTTTTTCTCAGATCCTTGACTGGGTCACATTGGAAAAGGAGTTCTGATGATTAGTTCCTTTCTCATGCCACAAAACTACAACCCAGGCACGAGCAGAAAAATCTTGCTGAACCCCATCTGAGTTGCATTGGACATGAGATGTAAAGGGGGAATATTTTTCCTGTGCCTGAAAGCAGTCAGATACCACAGTTACGGGTAGCAATAGAAAACCCTAAGATAGATAAACTCTAATTACACTCACAAATTGAAAAAGTCACAATCATGTACCCATATTTTGGGTTTAACGTGGAATTGCCACTTAAATTTAGAAGCAATGCCGGTTTACTCATGAGGCCCAGTAGAGGGCAGCAGCTTCCGCAAGAGTGAGCTAATATGTAGGATGATGTGTTTGTGTCTTGTTCTTCCCAAGAACAAGGAAGAATGGGAGACAGACTGAGAATCTCAGTGCTAAGGAGCTTCTGAGCGGAATGTGTTCTAGGGATTTAGCCAGTTCATTAGATTAAAGCTGCAAGCTCCCTCACCCCACCAGGGAAGAGGAGGAGGATTAAAATTGCTGCAGGCGGTGCAAATTGCAGACTGTTCTTGCAGAGACTCAAAGGGAGTCTGAAGGAGATTGTAGGACTATTGCTTGTTTCCCAGACTTTAAAGGAGCTTGCACGCCTTGCCGATTGTATGGCTGCCGTTCATCAGGGACTGAGAAGGATACATTTTCCCAGAGAGAGAGCCCAATTTATGTATGTGCACATGCATAATTATATTTTTGCATTTGAACTTGTGATGGTAACAACTACTAACACTTGTGGGGGAAGTCATGAAAGTGTTGTCTTTCAAAGAGTTAGCGAGGATGGTCACTGTTTTTTAGGGTTATATGTAAACATGCATTCATAGCTATCTGCATGTAGAGAGAGAAATTTAGGAAACGTTTTCTGCTTGAGATTTGATCACTCTTTCTATTAGAGATTTAACCCTGTTTAATATATAGTCTGGAAAACGACTGGTCCGTACCACAGCAGCAAGGTAAGCTGAGCTACAGGAATGGGAAGAACTGTGCCTAACGTTAGCATGTTGCCTTCACCAAACCCATTACACGTGGTCAAGACAATATTCTTTGCACCCTGCAGTTTTGTTACTCAGCTCTTATTAATGCCATAGCTCCAGAAATGGGCTCAAGCAACAAAATGTGAATCCTGCGTAAGGCTGCCAACTTTGTAATTGCTGAAAACCGAATGCCCTGCTCTGCCTCTTCGCCCAAGGCCCCGCCCTCTGCTCCACCTGTTCTCTCAAGGCCCTGCCCCTGCTCACTCTTCTCCTCCCTTCCCCCGTTGCTTGCTTTCCACTCCCCCGAGTCACTCACTTCTCCCTTCCCTGGGACCCACCTACTGCCTACAGACCCAGGCTGAGAGGAGCTGGCAGGGAGCCTGCCTGCCTGCCTGCCCATTTGGGCCACAGTGGGGGTCGATCCCCAGAGGAAGGGATCCAGAGCGTGGAGAAGTCAGTCCCCATAGGAAGAGGCCAGACCTGGAGCAATCAGAGCACAGTCCCTGGAACAAGGGGATAGGGTGGGAAGGAGTTGGTCCCCATAATGAGGGACTGGGGCAACCAGGGCACAACGGAGCAGTGGGTGGGGGAGCAGACAGGATTATGAAATTTATCGCTAGAGAGCGGAAATCCCCACACCACTACTGTCCCTTTGCATCAAGCAAAGATTTTCCCGAATCTAACTTTCTCCCTTTGCGTGCCTATGGGAGAAACATGACATGGAACGTCAACATCCTATTCAATAGCCCTGCTCCTTCAGTGTATTCTGGGTTGAATCTGTATAATCTTCTGACAAATTGTTCTTTGTAAATTTTTTCTCCTGCTCACGTGGCAAAGCTTACAGTGATGTGGGAAGCGTGCTAGCTGCCAGTATGATTTGTCCATTGTTATGCTCCACTTGACTTGCAGATCTTTTGTCAAAGCTGCTGATGCACTAGCCAGAAGGAACGCAGCTTGTCTTTCTGATCCCGTCTTGGGTTTGCAGGGCTGTTAGTAGGAGACACTGTCTTTTTACTTGTAAAGAGAACAAATCTGAGAGGTATTAATAAACCTGAAACATTACAATCCTAAGTCCGTCAAAGAACATAAGAATAGCTCTACTAGATCAGACCAATGGTCTATTTAGCCCAATATCCTGTCTTCCACCAGTGGCCAATGCCAGGTACTTCAGAAGGAGTGAACAGAACAAGTAATCATCAAGTGATCCATCCCGTCACCCATTCCCAGCTTCTGGCAAACACCAATTGTCCAGAATATGAGCTGAATCCCCAGACCCAGCGATATTGCTTTGCCCCACACCTGTGGCCACTGCTCTTGCACCAAGTTGAAGTGTTCAGTTTGCATGGGTCACACAAGTAACCCACTATACAACCTGTTCACATGAAAACACAAGGGTAATGGTGACATCCAAGTCTGTTAACAGCAAAGCTATTCCTACCCAAATGTGAGGAAGCACTGAGTACTTCAGATAAATGGGTAGCACGATTATACAAGGGCTACTAACCATCACTTAGGCTACAACGACAGTGGGAGCCAGTGGTGTGATTCCCAGCATGCACAGGCATACGCAGGCTAACTGAGTGAGAACTTGCTTGCTAAAAGTAGCTGCAGTAGCACGGGTCGTTTGCAGGACACGTGGGTTGGATGAGTGGAGGAAGAGTTCCCAAACAAGCTGTGTAGGGGGGACAGGTGCCAGCCCAGGGGAGGCCCATAGGCGATGCAGTTTGCTGATGCGGCTTATTGGACGGGATTCAGCACGGTGCTCTTCTCGAGGCTGTTTGAAGACCACAAAACATAGCGGAAGCGCGCTGGCCAATTATTCCCATGTGCTGGTTGCTGCTCACTGTAATATGACTTTACGGTGCTTTGCACTATGAGAATCACAATAATTACTACAGCCTTTTCAGAGGGGTTGGAAGTGAGCCTAACCTTTGCAGGTTCATTTGGATGGTCGAGTTCTACACGTCCTGGGCATTCAAGAATCGACGGTCCTCACTCCACCCCCTTCCCCAGTGACCAGCCAAGCCTTTTCTCCATGTGTTGGTGTCTTCATGTGGGCTTGTGGCCTATTCCTTGCTTCAGCCTCGGTCCAGATGCTGTTTGCGGATGTAGTGGGCAGGATTTCAGGGGGGCATGGAGCAAGCACATGATGCCCTCTGGGACACAGTTAAGGATTGAGGGGATCTTTACCAGGTGCCCCTTCAAAAGGAAGCAGCCATCTGGCACTGCCTAAGACACACATGACAGAAGACTCCAAGCCCTAGGACCAAACAGGATAAGGAATATTCTCAAGGAGAAAAATAGTAAATTGGGGGTAAGGGCCTGCAAGGTGTGGCAGGGAAGGGAGACACCTGGAGGGAATTTGTGACAAGGACATAACACAGTGTGAACAACATTAACCTCATCTGGAACCCTTTCCTGACTAAGGAACTAAGGGACTAAGGTTTAGGGGTAACAGTAGAATTTAAATGCACCCTACTTCCAGATGATTCAGGGGTCCAGGAAAAGCTTTCCCACAGCCCTACTTCTACTGCATGTAAGAAAAAAATTAACGAATGGAAAAAATTAAATTAATTCACCCCTACAGTCAATAATAGACTCACAGAAAACCTCCCAGCCACACACTGAACTAATCTATAGACGGAGTGAAGAATGTTTGTCTGGAATTGGTGTGTTTATGGCCACACTATTTGAGAACACATCCAAGTAGCAGAATGCGATCACCCATGGAAATGTATGCTGTCATTAATTAATCAATAAGCGTCAAAGAAATGAAGGTGTTGTGCAAAAACAGGTGTTGTGCAAAAAGAGCACGCGGGACCCTTTCAAGGGGAAAAGGCAGTATGCCGCATTTATTACCAGAAACTACATTAATAACTAACTTACGCCTATGCGCGCACGCACAGACACACACACCAGGAAACGTTCTGTAGTTGTATAGCTACCAGTCCTTATCATGGCTTGAGATCACAGCTTGGGTCCGTTGCTGGAGTTCGTGGCTTGCGACAGCTACCTGGCGAGGGAAGCTGGGCATGAGGAGAGCGGGATCTTTGTCGGGCGCACACCAACACTTTTCTTTGATGGTGTGCAGAATGCCCCCCACCCCATTTCACCCCATCTACATGACGATGTTACATTGGATGACTTTGCACCAAGTGCAGCAAATAAACTCTATTGAACTGAAGTTCGCTCAAACTACTTTGTTCTATCTTTGAGTGATTGCTCATATCCATTCCAGTAGGTGAGTGTGCACTCTCGTGCACGGTTCCTGGACTTTTTTCCCTTAGCAGCCTCTGTCGGGCTGGCTCCGGCGCCCCCTGGCGTGCCGCACTCATGCTGCGGTACATAGGGCGCCGACGGCCCCACAGACCCTCAGTCCCTTCTTTCCGCCTGTGACGGTGACTGGAACAACGCTTACCCCTGCAAGTATCTTCCCTTGTGTCTTAGCAAAGCAGTTCTCCCTGACGTTAGCTAGTGTAAAGTTGAGTTAGGAAGGTTAGAGAGCCTTGGGGTCAAGCGACCCGGCCATGCCAGGCTCGCCAGGGTTTAAACCCTGCACTGGCTGTGGGACGGCTTTCCCAGTCAGTGATCCTCATGATCGCTGTCTCAAATGTCTCGAGGAGCAGCATCGTAAGGATTGGTGCCGGATCTGCAAAGCCTTCAAGCCAAGGACCCAGAAAGAGGGGGGACATTCAGCTGATGGTGCTCCTTATGGAGGCAGTGCTTCGTCCAGCGTCCAAACCACCCCACCGGCGCCAGAAGCACCTCAGCACCTGGCCTTCCTGGTGCCAAAGAAGACGTGTCGACAGCGCGTGGAGCACTCCCCCTCCCCCGCACTGCAGGAGCAGCCGGGGTCGAGCCCAGAGGTGCTGGAACTGCGTGAGCAGCCTCCAGCACCGGCACCAGACCCGAGGAAACTTCCCCCAACTCCTGGGAGTGGGGGAGCCCCTCTACAGGACCCTTTGAAGCCAAAGGCGTTTCAGGCAGCTTGGGCCTTGCCCATGCCTCCGGCCCTCCCTCGGCCCAGGGAGTCAGGGCCTGTGTCCTGGGGCAAACCCGCAATGGGTGTCCCCGAAGGGTGGGCACACCCGGCACTGGAGCAACGGCCGCCCGCCACTCGTCGCCGGAGAGTCGAGCTGGACACCAATGAGTCATCTCAGCACCAGAGTCGGTCTCCAAGGCGGCACCGGTCGAGATCACCGTCACCAGCCGCTCGCTCCAGAGCTTCGGACTTGAGCTCGGCACCGAGGCATAGGTCCCGGCACTGCTCGCCGGCACCGGGGAAGAGACATTGCAAGTCCTTGCTGCTGCGTCACCGGTCATTGTCGTTGTCATCAGCTTCACCCAAGCGCCAGCACCGATCCAGATGGCACGCCGCTCTTCGGGTTCGTCCAGCAGTGGATCCCAAAGTGGCTGTCCTGGACGGCACCATCGGCACCATTCCACCAGCTCAGGTTCCTGAAAGGGTAAGGGCCCCCAACACCGAGAGGAGGTGCAACGCCCCAGCACCGACGCCGGCATCGGGATGGCCTCAACCCCCTTGGCAGTGGCCATATTGGGGACTGTGGGGAGCACAAATTGGGCAGGGAACTATGTCGGCCTCTGCCTCTGTGACCCAGCAGGTGCTCCCACAGGCCCCATCGGTGCAGGAGAAGGATCACTCCTCAGGAGAGGAGTCAGATCCTGGTGAAGGACCTCTACAGGGCCACGTCACCTGTCCTCCACTTCATTGCTGGACGAGGCAGCTTATAGGGATCAAAGGGCACCTCTGATTGACTTCAGGGTACACCAAGAACTCGACCTGGAGGTCAAGGAACTTATGGAGGAGGAAGACCCCCTCTTTGGGCGTGTGGGGGCTCAGGGTCCTTCGAGGGTGGCCCTACCTGTTCACTAGAGGGTACTCCAGTTGGCTAAGGCGGTCTGGCAAACCCCCTCCTCGGTTGCCCCAATCTCCAAGGGTGCCGAGAAAAAGTACCATGAGCCTGCCAAGTGGCATGAGTACCTCTTTACCCACCCAGCCCCCGGGACTTTGGTGGTCAATGCCGCCACTCAAAAGGATAGGCAAGGGGCACAAGGCTCTACCCCCAAGAGTAAGGAGGGCAGGAAGTTAGACCTTTTCGGAAGAAAGGTCTATTCCACGGGGTGCTACAGTTTAGGATAGCGAACCACCAGGCCCTCTTGGAGAGGTATAACCTCAACCTGTGGGACTCGATGCGAAGGTTCGCAGAGGCCTGACTCCAGGACCAGGTGGCGGACTTTGCCACGGTCCTGGAAGAGAGGATGACTGTTGCTAGTACAGCTCTCTGGACTGCGTTGGACGCAGCAGACACAGCGAGCAGGGCTATGGCCTCCGCTATCACCATGCGGCGCTCAGCGTGGCTCCAGTCTTCGAGGCTGTCCCAGGAGGTACCAAATGCTATCCAGGACCTGCCCTTTGATGGGGCTGGCCTGTTTTCTGATAAAACAGATGAGAAGTTGCATGCCCTGAAGGACTCTAGGGTCACCCTACGCTCCTTGGTCCTGTACACCCCTCAGGTTGTGAGGCAACAGACCCGCCAGCAGCAGCAGCGCCCGCAGCAGCAGCAGCAACAGCAACCTAGGCCACTGCCTAGGCTCTTTCCCCCCACAAAGGGAAGGGACAGGACCAGGGTCGCTGGACGGTGCGACCGCTCCGGGTCGTCCTCCGCTTCCCAGCAGGGGCCCCCCCCAAGGGTCCCAAAGGGAAACGGCAGTTTTGATGGTGTGTCCGAGGGTGGCATCAGTATCCCCCTCCTGGATTCACCCCTGGTCTTCAGGGACAGGTTAAGGCCCTTTTACGAACACTGGCGGGACATCACATCGGACCGTTGGGTCCTAGAGATAGTGCTCCGGGGTTACGCCCTCCAGTTTGTGGCTTTCCCTCCCAATTCACCCCCTCCCCGTCCCTCTTCAGGGACCCATCTCACGAGCAACTCCTGGTTCAGGAGGTCCATTCCGTCCTTGAGCAAGGAGCGGTAGAAGCAGTTCCACCACTCGAGGTGGGGAGGGGCTTCTACTCGAGGTACTTCCTCGTCCCGAAAGCCCAGGGTGGTCCAGGCCTATACTGGACCTGCGCAGGTTGAACAGGTTCATACAGAAACTCAAGTTCCGCATGGTGTCCCTAGCAGCCATTATCCCAGCTCTGAATCCAGGAGATTGGTTTGCCGCCCTTGATTTGAAGGATGCATATTTTCATATCTCCATCCTTCCCAGCCACAGGCACTTCCTCAGGTTCACAGTGGCCAGGGGCCACTACCAGTTTATGGTCCTGCCCTTTGGCCTATCGTCTTCCCCCAGGGTCTTCACAAAGTGTGTGGCGGTGATGGCGGCCTACTTGAGGTGTAGAGGGGTCCAGATCTTCCCCTACATGGACAACTGGCTAGTAAGGGGCAGGTCCAGGTCTCAGGTGCACGAGGTGGTTTCCCTCGTCTATGCCATCTGCAACAGTCTGGGGCTGCTCGTCAATGAGCAGAAATCGACATTGTGCCCAGTGCAACACATAGAGTTTATAGGGGCCTCCCTAGACTCGGTGCGAGCCAAAGCCTCCCTCCCACACTCGGGGTTCGAGGCCATGTCAGCGATAAACTTGCAACTACAGCAGTGCCCCATAACGACAGCCAGGCAGTGCCTTTAGCTGTTGGGTCACATGGCCACATGTACATATGTGGTAAGGTTGGCCCACCTCAGGCTCAGGCCCCTCCAAGGTTGGTTGGCCTCAGTGTACGTGCCCAGCAGGCACCGGTTGGACAGAGTGGTGACAGTTCCCCCCATGGTTCTGATGTCACTACAGTAGTGGAGGAACCCCAGGACAGTGTTGGAAGGGGTTCCGTTCAGGGACTTGACCCCTTCAAGGTCACCCTGATTTCCGATGCGTCGGACTTGGGGTAGGGGGGGCCCACATCAGCGGCAGCCTGAGCACACAAGGGCGCTGGTCGCAGGAGGAAGGGGGCCTCCATATCAATGTGAAAGAACTCAGGGCAGTCAGACTGGCATGCAAAGTGTTCCTCGAGTTTTTATTGGGCAAGATGGTACAGGTGCTGACAGACAATACTGCAGTAATGTTTTATACCAACAAGCAAGGGGGAGCACGCTCCACGTCTCTTTGCCGGGAAGCACTTCAACTTTGGGACTTCACAGTGAGACACAACTTTTGTTTAACCGCCTTTCACCTCCCGAGGGTCAGGAACGACGAGGCGGACCACCTCAGCAGGTCGTTTCTACCCCAACACAACTGATCGTTGCATCCGGAGGTAGCAGCCAGAATTTTCCGCGAGTGGGGTGTTCCCCGACTGGACCTGTTCGCGTCGTCCTGGAACAGGAAGTGCCCAAGGTTCTGCTCGCTCTGAGGTCATGAGCTGGGCTCCATCTCCGCCGCATTCCTCATCGAATGGACGGGGACCCTCATGTACGCGTTTCCTCCCATCCCGCTCTTACCCAAGGTCCTCTTGAAAATCAAGAGGGACAGAGCGGACGTGATCCTGGTTGCCCCAGCGTGGCCGAGACAGCACTGGTTCAGTATGCTGCAGGACCTCTCTGTCGCCACGCCAATCAAGCTCCTGAGGAGGCCGGACCTGCTCTTCCAGGACCACGGTCGCCTACTGAACCCAAGCCTGGACTCCCTGCACCTGATGGCCTGGAGACTCTCTGGCTGACCGAGGAAGAGAGAGCCTGCTCAGCGCAGGTCCAGCGCGTTCTGCTGGGCAGCACAAAGCCTTCCACACAGGTCGTATCTAGGGCCAAGTGGAAGAGGTTTAACCTGCTGGGCGGAGTCACGGGGCATCCCCCCAGGCATGTCCCCTATAGAGGCTATCCTGAAGTATTTACTAAAGCTTAGACTCCAGGGTTTGGTGCTAGCCTCCCTTAGGGTGCATCTGGCGGCCATCTCTGCTTTCCATCAGCCGTTGGAGGGGCGGTCCCTGTTTTCCCACCCGATGTCGGTGAGGTTCCTCAAGGGGGTTGAGAGGCTCTATCTGCAGGTGCATGACTCGGTGCCTCCCTGGGATCTCAACCTGGTCCTCTCTAGACTCACGGGGCCCCCCTTTGAGCCCTTGGCCACTTGTCCCCTGCTAATCCTGTCCTGCAAGGTGGCCTTCCTTGTGGCCATTACCTCATCTAGGAGGGTCTCTGAGCTAAGAGCATTGACCTCGGAGCCCCCCTATACCGTGTTCTTCCAGGATAAGGTGCAGCTGAGACCCCACCCAGCTTTCTTGCCTAAGGTGGTCTCACAATTCCATTATAATCAGGACATTTTCCTCCCCGTGTTTTTTCTTAAACTGCACGGGTCGGAGGAAGAGAGAAGACTGCACTCCCTGGATGTGAGGAGAGCCCTGGCCTTCTACATCGAGAGGACAAAGCCCTTCTGGAGGATGACACAACTCTTCGTCGCAGTGCATCTCCAGATGGATCACCACATGCATAAAGAACTGCTACGAGCTGGTGGGCATCCAGTTCCCCGGGATCATGACGGCGCACTCAACCAGGGCCCAGGCCTTGTTGGCAGCCTTCCTGGAAAGGGTCCCCTTCCACGACATCTGCAAAGCTGCCACCTGGTCATCGGTGCACACCTTTGCCTCGCATTACGCCATCATCCAGCAGGCGAGGGAGGATGCTCAAGTCGGCAGAGCTGTGCTGAAGGCAGCTCACCAATGACTGTGTGGCATGCTGGGCAGCTATTTGCTGCTGTAGTGTTCTACTGCTCAGCTCTAGAAAGCTCTGGGTGTTTTCAGGTAGTGCATTGTGGATTGTCTACCGGAACTGACAGGCATTCTGGGACTTGTGGTCAAACTATCTAACTTTCATGATCCCTTGCCTGGCAGCCAATAATTTACCCAGATTTTGCCAGTGCCATTTTTGAACTGCTGTCAGGCAGCACTCACTGCTGAATGTTACCATAGTGACAGTCGTTAATATGAACAGGGTGATGCACAACTATTGTCATTTATGCAGCTGAATGGCTATGGCTCTGTTTTCCAAAGCTGCAGCAATACAGCTACAGGTAGAAGAGGAGCTAGAGGATGAAACTGAGCACATATTTCTTCAGGGTGTTTGTTTGGAATCGTTTCAGTCGGTGGAGTGCCACTTCCGGGATTGACCAAATACCAGTGCCTGGTGGGACAGGAGAGTGTTTCAGAGCTTCAGGCTGTGGAAGCCTGCCTTCCTAAAGAGCAGTGCAGAGCTCATGTCAGCACTGTTGTTGCAGAACATCAACATCACAGTTCCCCACAGCATGGGAAAGCATGTGACCATCGCTTTCTAGCAGTTCACTACTCCTGATTGCTATCAGCAGTAGCTAACCAGTTTGGTGTTGGTAGATCAACTGTTGGGGCTGTTGTCTTGGTGGCTTGTGATGCTAGGAGGAGGATGCAGCTGAGCTAGGTCATAAAGCTTGGCAATGCACAGGAGGTTATTGGTGGCTTTGCACAGATGGGATTCCTGAACTGTGCAAGGGGTAGCGATGGGGCACACATACCTATTCTTTGTCCCCATGCCAGGCCAAAGACTTTATCAACAGGAAATGGTATTTCTCCATGGTACTGGAAAGCTAGTTGTTCACCAGTATTAATGTGGGTGATCCGGTAAGGTCCTTGATGCTGTGCTCTTTAAAAGCTCAGGCCTGTCTGCTGGAATGAGCCAGGGGATTTTTGCTAGGAACATTAATGGAGTTGTCATTCTAGGAGACCCCAGCTTTCCCCTCTGCTTCCCCAGCTTATGCAGCCATGCATCAAACACTTGGACAAGAGAAACGAGCAGTTTAACTATGCCCTGAATTGTTGCAGAACAACAGTGCTGTGTGCATTTGGAAGACTGAAAGGCAGGTGGCAGTGCCTCATGACAGGGTTGGATGTTTTTCAACATTATGTGCCTAGCATGACAAGCGCTTGCTGTGTTTTTCACAACAACATCAGTGTGCATTAGGGAGAAATCCTGGATGGTAGGTGGGAGCAGGGGGAGACTTTCAGAATGCTCTGGATAGCCAGAGATAGTGCCTGTGCAAAATGCTCCAAGTGATGAGGGAAACAGGGTCAGACAGGCAGTGTGCTCCTACTTTGAGGCCAGGGGTAGTTGTGAGTAACGAATGCACTGCAACGAAGGAAATGACTGAAATGCATGCCTCAGTGAAATTTTTCAGCTGAGTTGTTAAAAAAAAAGTATTGCATTTATAAATAACATAGGTAACAACGCTGCTTGAATTTTTAAAACATAAACAAGAACATGGTGCAAATGCTAATGGAACTGGGGCGTGCTTAGACTGTGACGTGCACACTAAGGCCTATAAGTGCAGCACGGTAAACTGTTCTTCATCTCCAAGAAGTGTGAGGGAGAGTGGGGGGATTGCAATGGGAAGGGTCTGGTATTCGGCTGATTGAAAGGGAGGTCCCAGTATGGCTTGGTAGACTGGGGTGCTGTGCTCTAATAAAAGGTATTTGAGCTGCATCATCTGCCTCATGTCCCCTTCCAGATCCATGCACTCCATGCTGAGTTTCTGTGGGTGCTCCAGGAAACCAACCCTTCACATTTCTGTCTTTACAACTCTCTTGGGCTTCAGTTTTTTAAACACTTCTTCTCTCACCTCTTTTTTCCTTCAAAAGTTCGTCAGCAGGTGTGCGGGAACAATTTTTATAGTGGGGGGTGCTGATGATGGAAACCATGTATTGGGTGTTTGTTATTACAACTTCAAGCCAAGGGATACAGCAGTGTCTCCAGCACCCCTACTTCCAGCGCCTCTGTTTGTCAGCCTCTAAGCAGGTGCCAGCTCTCCTGAATACATGGACGGTGGCATTACAGGTGCTAAGGGAAATCAGACAAAGCCTAAGCATGACTTGCCCTAATTCTAGTTTCCATGCAACCAATGATAAAATGTTGCTTTCACCATTCCATCATCTCCTCTCAGGGGTTCGCTTCAAGATGATAAGATGTATTGCAAATTATTCACCCCTTGTATAGGACCTCTGTAAAAAGGCTGAGTGGGAAGGGGGCTGGTTGAGGGTTGTGGGTGGATTTGTGATGATTTGGGGTGAGTGGGGAGCTGGTGGCAGTCCCAGGCTTATAATGGTGCCAATGGCACTGTGGGACTGGGCCCACACTCGGAAGGGGCCCATTACAACTCCGGCTCAGAGCAGTCTCTGCTGCCCGCCACCTGCGGGGCCCCGCCCACTAGGGTGACCAAATACTAAGAGTGAAAAATCAGGAAGAAGGGCAATAGGCGCCTATATAAGAAAAGGCCCTGAATGTCAGGACTGTCCCTATAAAATCGGGACGTCTGGTCACCCTCCTGCCCACCTCCCTGGGGCTGAGCCACCTAAGACCGGTGCAGAGGCTGGGCTGGTCTCTGCCAGTGGAGAGGGTGTGGAACACAGGGTGTTTTGCCAGGCCCCACCAGGCAAGTGGGTCCAGAGGGAGCCCAGCCCCGGCAGGCCCAACTCCCACGCCAGCCTGCCTGATCAGGCCGTTCCCTGCCCTGGGACCTGCCCTGGCTGCACTGCCAACTCAGCCCGGAGGACACAGTCACCTGTGGCCAGGGGGAGAATGGGGGAGGACACAGGAGAGTGGGTCTGTGAGGGAGGGGTAGAGTATTGGGCAATGGGGGTGCAGGGCACTGTGCAGTTGTGGTGGCGGGGGGGGGTTATGAGGGAGTCTGTGGGCAGAGAGGGCACAGGGTGTAGCAGATCCATGGGGGCGCTGAGCATACAGGTCTTAGGGGTCTCACTGACAGGGGGCACTGGGCATATAGGATCTATAGGGGTCTCTGGGTGGGGGTGTGGTATGCAGCAGGGGCCCACCTCCAAGGTGAAGGGGCGCACTGGCAACGCACAGCCCGGTAGGCCAGTGTGCGTCTGGTGGCTGCCAGTTTGTAAAGTGTCCTCAGGCTAAGCTGGGTGAAGTAGGTTTGCCCCCCCACTGCGCCATGCCCCATTGCCCCTTGCCAGGCCCTTGCTCTGGGGACTGATCCCCCATCCCCTGCATTATGCCTCACTGCCCCCATGGTGGCCACAAATATGTTTGGCAGCAGGTTAATCCAGCCCTGTGTGGTGGTTTGAGGTGGGTGGAGAGCTTCTGGGTGGCAGCAGCAGAAGGCAGCTTAGAAATTGCACGCTGCTGCAAGAGTGGAAGGGACACACTCGCTGGGCAGTCCTGAGACAGCTGTAATGCGCATGCCAAAATAGAGCATGATCTTCAGTCTAAGTTCTCTTTTATGACACCCTCTGGTATAAGCAGGGTCAAGGGAGCTTGCCATGGAGTCTTGGGTGCCTTCTGGAAACCTGTTCACCATTTTGTTCTTGGGTGCAATGGTGGCATTGCTCACAAAAGTGGGGTCCAGTTCCTTGCGTATGGGCAAGTAGTGGGAGCATTACCGAAGGTCAGTTCTGGTCCTTTGTCTTCAAGTATCACTGCTGGAGCTCCTTTGCTTTGACTCAGCACTAGGTCCAGCTCTAGGAATGCCCCCTTTTCTCTGTTTGCTCTGACAGTGTCTTGTAGATGACTGCCTTCTCCAAAGAGGGGAGTGAAGTCCAGGAATCCTACAGGGGAAGGGGCGCATGACTGCCGTAATGGGTATGTGACTGTGTGAATTTACTAATATCAAAAGAACTCGGTAGCCCGGCGTTTGGTCCGTACTGGTCGCTGCAGCCCTTCCTCAGGCCCAGCCTCGGAGGAAGGCCACTGCACCTTCAAAAAAAGGGGGAATGTTAGCATCTCACTACCCAGCTTAGTCACAGGTAGTCAGGTCATGAGAGCAGCTTGGTAACCTTTCTCCCTAGCCCCCAGTATGGTGGGCTAGCCAGTAGTCAACTGCCCCGGCCCATGGCAGGGACGGGCAGGCAGCATGGGCTTACTATAGCAACAGGGAAGAGTGCATTTTCCCTGGTGCCCAGGGAAGGAGGGAAGGGGACACAGGCCCACCCAACACCACTGCATCCCAGCCCAGGGCCCTAGCAGTGGCACAGGCATTGCCACTGCGTCAGCGGGGCTCCCACCGCAACACACCGACAGGGTCGGGCCTCGGACTCAAACACAGCTATGGCTGTCCCTGGGCTACTTCCTCCCCATTTCCCCAGATACCTGCTTCCTCGGGGTCGACAGGGTACATGGCCCATGGCAGGCTCAGCAGTCCCTCCTCGTCGATAAGCGGCAGGGCAGGGAGCTCCTTGGTGAGGGGCAGCTCCTCCAGGTCACAGGGTCCCTTCGGCATCAGGCAGCTCGTCTGGGTCAGGTCCCGTCTCCGGAGGCTCCACGGCAGGCAGCTTATCCAGGTCAGGGCTGGCCTAAGAGGGTATCTCCCACCCCAGAGTATCAGGGGGCTTGGCCCAGTCCTGGGGCCCTGGTAGGTTGAGCCGTTCCCAGTGCCTCTGCTTGGGGAGGACCTAGCTCAGGGCAGCAGCCCAGCTGTGATCGGGCCTGCACTGCAGCTAGCAGAAGGGCACATCTGCACCCAGCAGCAGCCAGTCTCTCACTGAGCTGTGAGCCCTGCCTTTTATCCTCCCAGCCCCGGCAGAGGCCCCGCCTCCCTCTGGGTGGATTGGCCAGTCAGTCAGACCTATCGCTGTCCAGCTCCCGGGTTGCCAGGCAGACTGGCCTACCACCCCTGTGACAGTCTGAGCTCGGCACTGCGGCCCTTCCTCAGGCCCACCCTCGGAGGAAGGCCACTGCACCTTCCTACAAACTCTCTTAGCTGAGTGCCAGCATTTAAATGGTGACATAAATGGAGAGAGGCCATCCAGTCAAGATGATCCTGGAGCAGCAGAGGGCACATACATAGGCAGACAATCCAATCAAGCTGTGAAACAGTGCAGTGTGGGAAAGCAATGGGAGGACTGCCAGCAGTGGAGTAGCTAGAAATGCAACCAAGTCACTGTGGGGTTACTCCTGTTCTTACTTCGAGTGATTGCTCATATGCATTCCACTTAGGTGTGCGCCCTTGTGCACGGCTCTTCGGAGAACTTTTCAAGCAGCCCCTGCAGGGGCCGGTCCCAGCGCCCCCTGGAGTGCCGCCCTCATATGGCGGTACATATAGCGCTGCCGGCCCCTCCCCTCCTCAGTTCCTTCTTTCCGCCTGTGACGGCCGGTTGAGAACTACCCCTGCTCTTCAACAGGTTTTTTCTTCCTCCTAAAAAGTGAGTAGTTAGTTTAGTAGTTCACCCTGAACTAAGTTAGTTTGTAGTTAGCGAGGGTTTTAGTTGGTTTTAGGGAGCCTTCGGGCTCGGGGCGTCCCGGCCATGCCGGGTTCGCCAGGCTTCAAGCCATGTGCTAGCTGCGGGAAGCCATTTCCAGCTAGCGACCCCCATGACTGTTGTTTGCGGTGTTTGGGGGAAGGCCACCGTAGAGACCAGTGTGCTATCTGTAAGTCCTTTAAGCCTCGGACTCAAAAGGAGAGAGAAGTGAGGCTTAGGGCTTTCCTCATGGAGTCCGCGCTCAGTCCGGCGTCCGAGCCATCGCGGACCACTCCGGCACCGAGTTTGTCTTTGGTGCGGAGTGCGCCTCCAGCACCGGGAGCTTCGGTGCCGAAGAAGAAAAAGCGCCGCCCGCGCTTACAACACTCCCCTGCACCGCAGGAGCGGCCAGGGTCGAGTTTGGAGGTACTCCTCCTGACCGACGTGCTGCCGGTCCCTGCTCCGGCACCGGATCTGGCACCGGCACCGACCAGGGAGGTTCCCCCAACTCCTGGGAGTAGGAGACTCCCTGTGCAGGACCCTTCGACGCCAGAGGCGTTCGAGGCGGCACAGGCCTTGTTGGCTTTGCCCACGCCTCCGGCACTCTCTCGTCGGAGAGAGTCAGGGCCTGTTTCCCGGGGCAAACCCGCGCTGGGTGTCCCCGAAGGGTGGGCGGCCCCGGCACTGGAGGATCGGCTGCCCACCACCCAACGCAGGAGAGTCGAGCTCGGAGGCTCCTCTCCCTCCTCGTCCTCGGACGATGCATCGCGGCACCGTTCCCGGCATTGTTCCAGGTCCCAGCACCGCTCCAGGTTGTCAACAAGATCCAGCTTGGCACTGAGACGGCGCTCTCGGCACTGCTCCCCAGCACCGCAGAAGAGACGGCGGAAATCATCCCTGTCCCGGTACCGGTCCTCGTCGTCTTCGGCTTCGCCTCATCGGCACCGTGGGCGACGGAGCTCCTCAGGATCGTCCCACAGTGAGTCCCAGAGTGTTTCTTCGCGGCGTCATCGCCCTCGTCATTCTCCTGGCTCGGGATCCCGGACCCGGCGTCAGGCGCAGGTACTGTTGCCGGCACCGCAGCCAGCACCGCAGACAACACCAGCACCACAGCCGGCACCGGCACCACAACTGAGCTTCTTACCGGTACTGGCACAGACTGTTGCGGCACTGGCGTTGCCCTCGGCACCAGTGCCGCCTTTGAGTTGGCCCCAGAGACCCTGGCAGTGGCCATTGTGGGCCCAGTGGGCGGCTCAGATGGGGCAGGGAACTATGTCAGCCCCTGCCTTTGTCACCCAGGTACAGCAAGCACCTTCGGTGCAAGAGGGTGACCGCTCCTCTGGGGAAGAGGAGGAGGACTCTGGGGAGGCCCCCTCTTCTGGACCCCGTCACCCATCCTATTCGTCGTCTTCTGATGAGGCGGCGGTAAGGGACCAAGGGGCCCCACTGGTTGACTTCAGGGCTCACCAGGAGCTCCTGAAGTGGGTGGCCTCGAACCTTGGCCTGGAGGTCAAGGTTCTAGAGGAAGAGGTGGACCCCCTCTTCGGGCATGTGGGGACACAAGGACCGTCAAGGGTAGCCCTCCCCATCCACGAAAGGGTCCTGCGCCTGGCTAAGGCAGTCTGGCAGACCCCTGCCTTGGTTGCCCCCACTTCTAAGGGCACCGAGAGGAAGTATTACATGCCAGCCGAGGGGCACGAATACTTGTATGCGCACCCTGCCGCAGGTACTTTGGTAGTTGATGCTGCCAATCAGAAAGACAGGCAGAGTGCACAGAGCACCTCCCCTAAGAACAAGGAGGGCAGGAGATTAGACCTGTTTGGCAGGAAGGTCTACTCCACAGGGGCGCTCCAGCTCAGGGTAGCCAACCATCAGGCTCTCCTCGGCAGGTATAATCTTAACCTGTGGGACTCTTTAAAAAGGTTTTCAGAGTCCCTGCCTCCTGACCAGGCCTCGGACTTTGCTATAGTCCTAGAGGAGGGTTTGACTGTGGCTAGTGCAGCCTTACAAACTGCGTCGGATGCTGCGGATACGGCCGGCAGGGCAAGGGCCTCGGCCGTCGCCATGCGGCGGGCAGCGTGGCTACAATCCACGGACCTGTCGCAGGAGGTGCAGCACTCCATCCAGCCTTTTGATGGAGCCGCCCTCTTTTCGGAGAGGACGGATGAGAAGCTGCATGCTCTGAAGGACTCAAGGGCGACGCTTCGTTGCTTGGGTCTGTACACGCCCCAGGCGACGAGGCTCCAAGCCCGTCAGCAACCACAGCAGCCGCCACAGTGGCAGCGGTAACAACCTAGGCCACTGCCTAGGCCTTTCCCCCCCGCGAGGGGCAGGGATAGGAATAGGGGCTTTGGACGGTGCGATCGCCCGGCGTCATCTTCCTCTTCCTTCAAAGGGCCCTCTCAGGGTCCTAAAGGGAAGAGACAATTTTGACGGTGTCTACGAGGGTGGCACCATCTTATGTTCCCTGGGTCACTCCCCGTCTTTTCGGGGCAGGCTAAGGTCTTACCTCGGCCTGTGGCGGGAGATAACTTCGGACCGTTGGGTCCTCGACACTGTGCGCTGGGGCTACGCCCTTCAGCTTCTGGCCTCCCCTCCCCACTCCCAACCCCCCCCGTCCCTTTTCAGGGACCCCTCTCACGAGCATTTACTCCTGCTCAAAGGAGCCATAGAAGTGGTTCCACCTCTCGAGGTGGGGAGGGGGTTCTACTCGAGGTACTTCCTCGTCCCCAAGGCCAATGGAGGCCTCAGGCCTATACTGGACCTGCGCAGGCTCAACAGGTTCATAAGAAAGCTGAAGTTCCGCATGGTGTCCCTAGTGTCCATCATTCCCGTACTGAACCCAGGGGACTGGTTCGCCGCCCTCGACCTGAAGGATGCGTACTTCCACGTCTCCATCCTTCCCGCCCACAGGCGGTTCCTAAGGTTTATGGTAGCTGGTGCCCACTACCAGTTTACGGCCTTGCCCTTTGGCCTGTCGTCTTCCCCCAGAGTGTTCACAAAATGCATGGCAGTGGTGGCGGCCTTCCTGAGATGCAGGGGGGTCCAAATATTTCCCTACCTGGAAGATTGGTTAATAAGGGGCAGGACCAAGTCGCAGGTGCGCGAGGCGGTCTCCCTCGTCCAGACCACTTGCCATGCTCTGGGGCTGCTCATAAACAAGCAGAAGTCAACACTGTGTCCGGTGCAGCGCATAGACTTTATTGGGGCCCACCTAGACTCAGTGCAGGCCAAAGCCTCCCTCCCACGCTCGAGGTTCCAGGCCATGTCGGCGATAATATCGCAACTCCAGAGGTGCCCCATGACAACAGCCAGACAGTGCCTGCAGCTGTTAGGCCACATGGCCTCGTGCACCTATGTGGTGAGGTTGGCCCGCCTCAGGCTCAGGCCCCTCCAGGTTTGGTTGTCCAAGGTGTACATGCCCAGCATGCATGCCCTGAACAAGGTGGTAACGGTGCCCCCGACAGTATTGGGGTCACTGGACTGGTGGCTGGACCCCGGGACTGTGTTGGAAGGGATTCTCTTCAGGGCACCTACCCCCTCGGTCATTCTGATCACGGACGCATCAGACCTGGGGTGGGGGGCCCATATCACCGGTGGTCTGACCATGCAGGGACACTGGTCCCAGGGAGAGGCTGCCCTCCACATCAATGCCAAGGAACTGAGGGCAGTCAGACTGGCATGCGAAGTGTTTCGCCGCACTTTATTGGGGAGGATGGTGCAGGTGTTAACAGACAATACCACTGCAATGTACTATATCAACAAGCAAGGGGGGGCGCGCTCCTCGGTGTTGTGCCAGGAGGCACTCCAGCTTTGGGACTTGGCGGTGAGGTACAATTTTTTTTAACCACCTCTCACCTCCCAGGGGTCAGGAACGACGAGGCAGACCGCCTCAGCAGGTCGTTTCTACCCCAACACGACTGGTCGCTCCACCCGGAGGTGGCGGACAGAATTTTCCGCGAGTGGGGTGTTCCCCATCTGGACCTGTTCGCATCCGCTTTGAACACGAAGTGCCCAAGGTTTTGCTTGCTCAGGGGTCGCGAGCCGGGCTCCCTTTCAGACACGTTCCTGATCGAATGGACGGGGACTCTCCTGTGTGCGTTCCCCCCCCCTTCCCACTCTTGCCCAGGGTCCTCTTGAAGATCAAGAGGGACAGAGCGGATGTAATCCTGATCGCTCCAGCGTGGCCGAGGCAGTACTGGTTTTGCCTGCTCCAGGACCTGTCGGTTGCTCCCCCGATAGAGCTCCCGAGGAGACCGGACCTGCTCTCCCAGGACCACGGTCGCCTACTGCATCCCAACCTGGACTCCTTGCACCTGATGGCCTGGAGGCTCTCTGGCTGACGGAGGAGGAGAGAACCTGCTCGGAGCAGGTCCAGCGTGTGCTGTTGGGAAGCAGGAGGCCCTCCACACAGATCGCCTACAGGGCTAAGTGGAGGAGGTTCACCTGCTGGGCGGAGTCGCGGGGCGTAACCCCCGGTACGTCCCCCGTGTAGACAGTCCTTGACTACCTGCTGCAGCTTAGGCTGCAGGGGTTAGCGCTAGCCTCCCTCAGGGTGCACCTAGCGGCCATCTCGGCGTTCCACCAGCCAATGGAGGGGCGGTCCCTGTTCTCCCACCCCATGTCGGTGAGGTTCCTCAGGGGGGTCGAGAGGCTATATCCGCAGGTCCATGACCCGGTGCCTCCCTGGGATCTGAACCTGGTCCTTGACAGACTGACGGGGGCCCCCTTTGAGCCCTTGGCCACCTGCCCCCTGCTGCTCCTGTCCTGGAAGGTGGCCTTTCTCGTGGCCATTACCTCGGCTAGGAGGGTCTCTGAGCTAAGAGCCTTGACCTCGGAGCCCCCTTATACCCGTTCTTCCGGGATAAGGTTCAGCTTAGGCCTCACCCAGCGTTCCTGCCTAAGGTAGTCTCCCGGTTCCATTGTAACCAAGATATTTTCCTCCCCGTGTTTTTTCCTAAACCGCACGGGTCCGAGGACGAGAGGAGACTACACACCCTCGACGTCAGGAGGGTGCTGGCATTCTATCTGGACAGGACGAGGCCGTTCCGAAGGACCACCCAGCTCTTCGTCACGGTGGCAGAGAGGATGAGGGGCTCCCCGGTGTCCACACAGTGCATTGCCAAGTGGATCACCGCCTGCATCCGGCTCTGCTATGAGCGTGCAGGCATCCAGCTTCCCGGACCAGTGACGGTGCACTCAACAAGGGCCCAGGCCGCATCGGCGGCCTTCCTAGAGAGGGTTCCCCTGGAAGACATCTGCAGGGCTGCCACCTGGTCTTCCATGCACACCTTCGCCATGCACTATGCCGTCGTCCAGCAGGCCAGGGACGATGCACGCGTGGGCAGGGCCGTGCTGAGGACAGCCCGACGTTGACTCCTACCCGCTTCCAGGTAAGGCTCGTTAATCACCTAAGTGGAATGCATATGAGCAATCACTCGAAGTAAGAAAACATAGTTACTTACCAGTAACTGTTGTTCTTCGAGATGTGTTGCTCATATCCATTCCACACCCACCCCCCGTCCCCACTGTTGGAGTCGGCAGAAAGAAGGGACTGAGGAGGGGAGGGGCCGGCAGCGCTATATGTACCGCCATATGAGGGCGGCACTCCAGGGGGCGCTGGGACCGGCCCCTGCAGGGGCTGCTTGAAAAGTTCTCCGAAGAGCCATGCACGAGGGTGCGCACACACCTAAGTGGAATGGATATGAGCAACACATCTCGAAGAACAACAGTTACTGGTAAGTAACTATGTTTTCCAAGGAGGATGACATACTGTGGCCTAAAATGACAAATAATTTGCTTTAAAGAAAGATTGAAAGGCACAGTAAGGAGAACAAATTGCAGTTGCTCCAGTATAACATCCCCTGTCTTATTTTTCTTATGCACCTTCAGAGGTCAGCAGCCTCTGCCACTTTGGGAAAACTTGAACTCCCTCTGAGTGTACACCATACTTCAGATCTAGTTACAATGATGGAAGACTCAGGGCCTGATACGCCAGCTCTACTCAGGAGTAACGGCACTGAACTCAGTGAGGTTATACTAGTGTAATCCTAATGAAGCCCTCAACAGAGAAGTATTCAGGAAAAAGGTTTGCCTCTACAGCCTCTGGGATTTTATCCCATGGTTGCTCTGAGAGTGGTTATTTAATGTAAATTAACCTATTTTTGAGGATTTTAAAACTCCACACAAATGCTAAACTTTGTTAATGAGTAAAAGACAGTGGAATTTGGGTTCCTGGCTGTGCTTTATATGTTGGTAAATTGGCAATCGCTCCCTTCACAGAGCAGATGCTGGTCTTCTTTTGGCTAGATTTTCACTGTCAACAGCTGGAAATGTAATTTTTTACGACCTCTGAGTCACAGTTTTTTTGCACCAGGATTCATTCCAAATCACTAAATCCTGGTTATTCTAAAAAGGATCTTAGTGGGGAGAATTGGTTGGCAGTGATCCACATGGACCTGGGGACATCCATAAAGACAGAGAGAGAAGCTACCATCCACTCTGCCCAACAAGCTTTTCTGATGGAAACTGTTTTACCCTCAAGGCTGCAGAATTCTCCAACTAATTATAAGCCTTCCATGGCTTTATACAGGTCAGGATTTAGCCTTAGATGCCCTTGAACCAGTTTGACGTAAATAAACTTCCCCATCCTATATGTACCTGGCATTATGACTTTATGAAGTTTACATACTGCATGCAATAAACAAAAAACCTAATTTTTCATGTAAAAATCTGAAGTATGAGCCTCTGCTTTAGAGAAGTAACATTAAAACTAAAAAAGCAAATTGCTGTTCTGTCCAGCAAAATGTCACTTTAGGACTGAAAAGCCCAACAGGATAAAAGAAACAAAGCTTTCTTTGGTATCTCTTTGGCTACATGCACCCAATGGGTTCATATTGTACTTGCAATTTATTATGCAAGTTCCTGCTAGCATGATTTCAGTCATGGGGCCTGATCCAATTTCCATGATAGTCAACAGGAGTTTTGTCTTTGACTTCAACAGGAGCAGAATCGGGCCAGAAGTACATCAGTGCCTTATTTTCCCATAGCAAAACTTGATGGAGTAAATTTTAGTAGTTTAGCTGTATGGACACCATGTTATGTGACTCCTTGAAAATTTCTCTGAGTCTTTATAGCTCAACTTCTTTTTGCACCCAAGACCTTCTACTCAAAACAATAGTACTTGGGTCAAAATATAGTCTCAGTTACACAGGTGTAAATCCAGGGTAACTCCACTGAACTAATTTCAATGAGGTATAACTGATGTTGGACATTGTCCATTTAGCTATAAGATTCTTTATGTTGCCAGATAGGGGTTAACAATCAATATGCATTTGACTTATGGATGAATGACAAAACCCCATGCTGGCCATTAATGCTCACTCCCTTACCCTTGATTTAATGTTTAATTAATTGTGTCCCTTATTAGTCTTTGTATTCTTGGTAAGACATCTTGTAAATATATTGAGAGTTGGGGTATGAATGAATATTGTATAACCTGATGTCAAAATATTCCTCACTCAAAAGTAAAGACTGACCTGGAATAGTAAGCATGCAGTGATTGCCAGCAGAAAGTCAATATATACAAACAGACACCCCCTGGTGATACCTGAATTACTGAAAAATATGTCTGTGCTTAAAACAGGCAACAGCTAATGGTGGTGTCTTAGATACCATAACATGGTATTTGACCAAACAGTCACTTTTTAATAGCAACCACTGTAATTACTAAAGAAAATACATAGACAAAAGAAACTCTATTCAGACTCAGATCTTGAATAAATATTACACCCAAAAGAACTATATTAAAAGAAATTAAAGTTGCAAAGTCAAGCTCTTAAAATTAGGAAATGCCAGAATTAAGGCTGTTTGTTCAACCTTAATTTAGTCCCTTTATGTGTATACGTTATTAAACAGTTTCATGATCACATACTACTTTTGCCACAGGACCCTTGTCTCATTCAGCGTACAGGGTGGGACAATGCTCATTGAATGGGTAACTATTTCTTTTTATATTCATCATTTAGTGTGTGGCCCCATTAAATACAATGAGGGGCCAACAAGCTATGCTGATATGATTTATTCTCCTTAAAGATTTCCCAGGACATTGTATTTATTTACTGAACAAAACACTACGTATTGTGCAGGGTGATGTACAAGTAAATGCTGTGTAATTCCAAGGCTTTTTGCTAACAAATGTAATGTGTTGGTTTTATTCCAAACTCTACTGCTTATAAAGAGAGCTGTTCCTGAACAAAAACCCTGAGCTGAATCTGCCCTGCTTCCCTCCCCCAAAGTTTGGAGGTGTTCTGATCCAGATCTGAACTTCAACAGCTGGCTCATGTCTGGAGCTGATCCTAATCTTGCTTAGAAATGAATGGAGTTACACCAATGTAAGAGCAGTGCACAGGGAATCAGAATCATCCCCTACTCCCTACCTCTATTGGGATAATAGTGAAGAACCTTAAATATAAACACCCCTGTGCTTTAGGGAAGTTTGCATCCAGATTTGGATTTTACCTGGCCCATCTGCATTTCCAAGTGTATATGGCACTACAAGGTACTGACCCTGATCCTCAGTCGTTGCTGAGGAACATACAAGCCAGGGCCTGATAACGCAGCTGGGAACCCTGCGCCCTTCATCCCAGTCCCATACGCACAAATATCCCTTTCCAAAACGTACAGTAACTAGTAATGACACCAGACATTGCACGTCCTATAGTCTTACTGCTGTGTCTGAAACTAGTAATGTTGAATAGTGCACTACAGCGGCGTTCAGTGTTTTCCAGATCATGAGCCCCTTTTCCATGCTATTTGGTGATCCCCCTCCCATTTAGCAATATACAAGAGAAGGGTGCTCATGATCCCCTGATAATTGTTTGCAGCTTCCCCCCCTCCCTTACCCTCCCCTGCAGCACTGGGGGTTGTGACCACAAGCCTTTGTTTAGAAATCATTAGTTATAAATAAGATCCAGGAGTTTGTAGTACTATTCCCCGCTTTGCACCATGCATTGCAGTGGTTTTGGCCGGCACTGTAAACTACAGCGGTACTTCAGATTTTACTGATGTGAAGTCGGCACGCAGGGCTGCCTGTCTTTTACCAGCTCCTCAACACTCTTCATGTCCTTCCGTTTGACCTTTGCCAGGCTGCGTTTTCCCTCTGCTCTCCTTCGCTGGACCCTCATCACCTGCATTTCCCGGTGCAGAACAGATTGCTGTGGGCAGGCACTGTCACCTCCTGAAATGTGGGATTCGTGCCCTTACACTCACTCACCTGCCAGCCCTGCCGACTCAGCTAAGGAAACTTACTGCAGATGGGACCTCTAGCGTCTCTCAGGGGCCTGCTTTAACCAGAGCATGCTTCGCCCCTTCTGATTAGCTGCAATGACCACTAAAGTCATTCTCCCTTGGCTGAAGCAGCTTCCCTTGGGGGAATGAGACTCAGTCTCTCCCTGCTCTTCCCTCCCCCATCTCCTCCCTTTCCCTCCATCTTTTATGGCTGTTGCCATGGAGCCTAGAGAGAGCTCAGCGCTGCAGCAGGGGAGGGAGGAGGAGGCAGCGCCTGCTGCAATTCCAGGTTCCCTCTCAATGAGCTCATCACCCTCCTCCAAGGAGGGAGGTGGCCGAGGCTCTTGCTGCTGCTGCTGCTCTGGGTGGGCGGGTGGTTTCCATCCTCAGCATCACCAAGCAGGGAGAAAAAAAAAATCCCAGCAGCAGCTGCTGATGTTGGGCTCTGAAACAAGCTCAGTAACAGGGAAAATGGATTCAGCTTGCACATCCCTCGCCTTTCAGCATCTTCTCCTGGTTTTGACACGGTGAGCAGAGCAGCAGAGCCGGCACTGCCTCTATTGCTGTTGTTAGTGATTGTGGCTGACGATCATTTTCTCATGCTGATAATGTATTCGGTTGCTCTGAGTATCTTTCTTATGTTTGGGAAACAATGACTTTCATCTGAGCTACTAGAGAGCTAGCGATGGGAGGGATGGAGTGAGAGAGCGGGGGAGATAGAATGATGGAGAGAGGAGGAGATGTGAGCTGATTAAGAACAGTCTTAGTAAAACAATGTTCCAGGAATTCATCTTAGCTACCCTCATGCTCTAAACCCTTTTTTTTTTTTTTTTTAGTTTGTCATCTTCTTTCCTTCACTGTTACAAAATGGGAGGCACTGGAGATGGTTGTTAATCGAAAGGGAAGATATTTTTCAAAGGGCTTAGTTTGATCCTCAGTAACTCCCAGCTATTGGGCTGGGCCTCAGTGAAATAGCATTTGGGGTAGTAAGTTCAGCTAAGCCAAGAGCAGTTTAGTAGGAGCTACTCTGATTAATGTTGTTCACAGCACAGATTTACCTTGTTTGTTTTGCTGTGGCTTTGTGTGAGGTTTCATTTTGAGACTATCCTTTCAGAAATGTTTCTATATAGATCTTGTTTTTGTGGCAGAGGGGTATGTGTATGTGTGTAAATATACTGAGACATTGAGCTGGGTGTCTTTGTATGTACAGTATATGTGCTGTTTTCACTGCCAGTAACTGAAGAAACATTCCAGTTGGGGTAATGTGTGATTTATTCTTCAGTTACTGAATTATTGTCCCTTGGTTTCATTATGGCCACTTAAGATAGATCTATATCATGCATTTAGTCTGTTTTATGGCACTAAATACTAATTTGTAGCATGCCTTCATTTGATTCCCTGAATATGAATGGCCATAAGATACTGAACATACACCTTATGGCCTGGGGATGGATGCATAGATAGCAATAGATATAGATTTTAAAAGTTTAAATTAAGATCTTGGGGGGAGGGAGAAACATCAAACCATATTTTTAAACCTATGTGTTTGCATTCAGAAGTGTGCCATGCATCATTGTACCATGAAAGGTCAGATTCTCCTTTCTAAATGCCTGACTTTCATTACACCAGAGTCTGCCTTGATGAACACTCCATGCACACTTTGAACTCTGGGAAGCATGTCAATGTCCTATATGGTCTATTTTGTCCTAATACTTGATTTGATCCTTTGATCCTGACTCAGGTGAAATTCCCATTGTTCAGGCCTGCTGTTTTTGTGTTCATTCCACCAGTGTACAGATGCCAGGTCAAAATCAGCTGTGCTATGAATGTTAACATGATTTACATGTCTGCCCAGATTCTGATTCCTGTTACACTGGTGTAAATCCATGGTAATTCCATTGACTTCAGTAGGCTTACTCATAGTGTGAGTGAAGTCAGGTGTATATAGTAATGTAGCTTACAGTGATTTTGTTAGTGGGACTAAAAAAGTGAATGTCATATAAATGGATGTGGGGACTAAATTCAGCCCTGGCACAACAAACAGGTGCAATTAAATCAATGGATGTTGCACCCACTGAGCCAAAATCAACCCCAGTTTCAAAGGAGATTCACCCTCAGAGGAGAGTATGAGGCATTTCCACTGGGAACAGGCAACTTCATCTCTGTTGGGAGTTTCGTAGGAATCCCCCCAGCAGAGATAGCTGAGAGAAGTTGCTGACTCTGAGCATCTGGCCATGGTCCTTCCCAGGATAGCCTTCTTGACTTTTGGAATTTCTCCACCTCCAAGTGGATACCCTGGAGCCCTCCATCCCTGTAACCTCCCCCCTATTGGACTTGCTGGATTGGCCACTCTGCCAGGGTCTACACTGACTGAAGCTGGCCCTGACCTTGGGGCTGAATTTGTCCACTTGTTTATGCAGTGCCCAGCATAACCCTGTCTGGGATCTCTTGGCACTATTACAATACAAAAAATAAGTACCTGCTGTCACGCGGGCTGCATTAGGAGGGGGGGG